>SKCR01019006.1:0-51898 GCA_019454045.1 Zanthoxylum bungeanum
AGGTTCTTCATTTCTCCTCGAAATATTTCCCATTCTCTGGCACCTGTCACATTGAAGAGCAAATATGTAAGAATCTTTAAACATAGTGGGCCAGAACAAACCTGATTGTAGGACTTTGGCTGCAGTTTTATCTCCGTTGAAGTGTCCGCCATATGGTGATGAATGACAACGCTGCAAGACACTCTTGACTTCCTCATGTTAAACACAACGTCTCAGTAATTGATCAGGACAGCGTTTGAACAAGTATGGGTAATCCCAGACATAGTGCTTGGCTTCTTTGAAAAACTTCTTTCGTTGCTGATGAGTCAATTCTAACAGCCATTTTCCCGATACTATGTAGTTTACATAGTCAGCATACCTAGGGACATCCTGTTGTTTCATGGCAAACAACTGTTCATCTGGAAAGATTTCTTTGATTGTCAGTTCATTGTTAGTTGTTTCTCCATTCTCAAGCCTCGATAAGTGATCTGCCACTTGGTTTTCTGTCATTTTCCTGTCTCGGATCTCCACGTCAAATTCTTGTAGTAGAAGCACCCAACGAATTAATCTAGATTTGACATCTTTCTTCGTGATCAGGTATTTGATTGTTGAATGATATGTGTACCACTTTGGGACCCAGCAGATAATAGAGGAATTTATCAAAGCAAAGACAACTATGAGAAACTCATTTTCAGTGGTTGTGTAGTTGAGTTGTGCTTCATTCAGAGTTCTGCTGGAGTAGTAAATGGTGTGGAAAATTTTTTCTTTGAGTTGTCCCAAAACTGCACCTACAGCAAAATCTCTAGCATCACACATCACCTCAAATGGAAGGGTCCAGTCTGGTGCTACTATGATGGGGGCAGAGACCAGCTTTTGTTTCAAGATCTCAAAAGCTTTGTGGCATTCTTTGGTGAAGTTGAAAGACACATCTTTCTCTAGCAGATTGCATAGAGGTTTAGAAATCTTGGAGAAGTCTTTGAAAAATCTCCTGTAAAAGCCTGCATGTCCGAGAAAACTCTAAATCCCTTTGACAGATGATGATGGAGGTAGTTTTTCAATTATCTCGATCTTTGCTTTGTCTACCTCGATTCTCTTTTGTGAGATTCGATGTCCAGGACAATCCTTTCTTGCACCATGAAGTGTCATTTCTCCTAGTTGAGTACCAGGTTGGTATCTTCGCATCTTTGTAACACTTTTTCCAAATTTTACAAGCAGTGGTCGAACGAGTCTCCAAACACAGAAAAATCATCCATGAAAACCTTCATACTTTCTTCCAGCATGTCTGAGAAGATGGCCATCATACAACGTTGAAATGTGGCAGGAGCATTACATAGTCCAAATGGCATCATGCGGAAAGCAAAAGTACCATACGGACATGTAAAAGTGGTTTTCTCCTGATCTTCTGGGGTGATGGAAATCTGATTGTACCCCGAATATCTTTCCATAAAATAATAGAATTCATGTCCCGCCAGTCTGTCAAGCATTTGGTCAATGAATGGTAACGGGAAATGATCTTTCCTTGTTGCTTTGTTCGGCTTCCTGTAGTCCATGCATACTCTCAATCCAGTCACCGTTCTTGTTAGAATCAACTCGTTCTTTTCATTTGTGACTACAATAATTCCCCATTTCTTTGGCACATATTGCATAGGACTCACCCACGTGCTGTCAGAGATGAGGTAGATGATGCCGGTAACCAACCATTTGATAATTTATTTCTTTACGGCCTCCTTCATGATTGGATTTAGTCTCCATTGATGCTCCACTGTGGCTTTATACTCGTCGTTCATCAGAATTTTATGCATGCAAAATGATGGACTAATGCCTTGAATGTCTGCTATAGTCCAGCCAATAGCTTTCTTGTGTTCTCGTAACACTCTCAGCAACTTATCTTCATACTCCAATGTTAGCGATGAAGAAATAATCACAGGTAAATCAGAAGAGTTTCCTAAGAATGCATACCTGAGATGGCTCGGAAGTAGCTTTAGTTCCAGCTGTGGTGGTTCTTCAATCGAGGGCTTGATTCGCTCATTTTTCAGTAATTCCAAACTTTCTACTTGTGGTGTTGATTTGAAGTGAAAAGGTCTGTCAAGACTGTTGATACATTCCAGAATTTCATTATCTAGCTCGCTGTCAGTCATATTGGTGAAGCAAGCTTCAATTTTATTCGTGGAAAGTTGCATTGCATCGGTATCCTGGATGATACTATCTAAAACATCAATTCTGAAACATTCCTCATCATTTTCATCATTCGAGAATTTCATGGCTTTGAAAACATTGAATGTAACTTCTTGGTCCTACACTTTCATGGTTAGTTCTCCTTTTTTTACATCAATATCAGTTCGACCTGTAGCCAAGAATGGTCTCCCGAGGATGATAGGTACATTTTTTTCTTCTTCCAGGTCAAGAATAATGAAATCTGTAGGGAAAATGAATTTGTTGACTTTAACCAATACATATTCCACAACACCTCTCGAAAATGTGAGCAATATGTCAGCAAGCTGCAGAGTAACTGAGGTAGGCATTGCTTCTACAATTTTTAGTTCCCTATAAATAGACAAAGGCATCAAGTTAATGCTGACACCTAAATCACACAAAGACTTACCGAAGTAATGTTCGCCTATAGTGTAAGGGATTGTGAAACTGCTAGGATCTTTCAACTTTGGGGGAAGCTTCATCTGAATGATGGCGTTACATTCTTCTGTCAATACTACTGTCTCATAATCTCCCAATCCCCGCTTTCATGACAGAATGTCTTTCATGAATTTGACATAGCTGGGCATTTTTTCCAACGCTTCTGCGAATGGAATATTGATATGTAGCTTTTTGAATATCTCCAGAAATCGAGCAAACTGCTTGTCTAGTTTACTTTTCTGGAGACGTTGTGGAAAAGGTGGAAGGGGAGTAAAATTTTCTTTTGCCTCTTTTTCCTCCATCTGTGGATCTGCTTCGCTGCTTTCATTTGGAACTTCCTCAGTGGATGCCTTGATTCCAACATCTTTGTTGATTTCAGTACCGATTTTCAAAGTAATGGCTTGACATTGCTCATTCAATCGGTTCCTTGGATTTGGTTATGTGTTGCTAGGAAGGGTACCTTGCGGTCTGTAACTCTGAGCATTGGCCAGTTGTCCTACTTAGTTTTCCAATGCCTTTATAGATGTTGATTGGCTTTGATTGAATACTGCTTGGGCTTAAAACATAGCATCGTACTTGGCTTCTTGCTTTTTGAACATCTCTGCAAGCAATTCTTTTATTTCTGGTTCTTTTTCATACTTCTGGCCTTTGTTTTGCTGTTGGAATCTGAGTGGTGGATTGTTCTTTTGCCCTAAATTATTGCTCCATGTGAAATTGGGATGATTCCTCCACATTAGGTTGTAAGTATTGGAATATGGATCGTTTCCCTGTCTATTGAAATTGTTGACATAATTCACCGTCTCATCATGTTGGTTTTCCTCTGGTGCTCCTCCATATGGTGAATTTATGGCACCGACGATGTTTACAACTTACGTGCTAAATGTTTCCAAGTATTTGCACTCCTGCTTCAGCTTGGCATTCATTGTTGTGTTGGCTCCGACCTCATTGATTCCTGTTATTCGTTGAATCATGCTTCTTTCTGTTGTCACAAAGAATTGTTGTTGGCCATTTCTTCAATTAAGTCTCAGGCCTAATCTTCTCATTTTTCTATTAAAGCTCCTCCAGCAACAGCATCAATTATGGTTCTCATTAGTCTAGAAAGTCTATTATAGAAGGTTTGGACTTGTAGCCACTTTGCAATCTCATGGTGAGGACATTGTCGGAGCAATTCCTTGTATCTTTCCCAAGCTTCGCAGAGGGATTCTGAGTCATGTTGTAAAAAGGATGTTATATCATTCCTCAGCTTTGCAGTTCTGGCTGGGGGAAAGTACTTTGCAAGGAATTTTAGGGCAAGTGTCTTCCAAGTTGTGATGGAACCTACTGGTAGTGAATGTAGCCAAGCCTTAGCTCTATCGTTCAAAGAATATGGGAAAACACGCAGTCTCATTGCTTCTTTTGCTGCTCGGTTGTAATTCAATGTGCCGCAAACTTCCAAGAAGATGTTGATGTGGGCATTAGGATCTTCAGTTGCATTCCCCATAAACTGAACTGATAGCTGTATCATCTGGATGCATGTTATGATATCACAAGCATTTGCTGGTAAGGGAAGAAGTACAATACATGAAATGAAGTTGTCAACCACCGAAATAGTTCTGTCTCGAATCGGAATTGGTGGTGCAACCTCCAAAGGTTCATGTTCTTGAATGTTTATATTGATCAGTGCTTCTTGGCTGTCTCGTCATTCCTTTTTCAACTCTCTAATGGTTATTTCAATTTCTGGGTCAAGCGGACGAATTTCAAAGCTTCTGGTTCTTCTCATATAATGTCTGAGAACCTGAAACACAAGAAAACAGAAATAATAAGTAAAAACAAATTAGACACAGGTAAAGGTATCTAACCCCAAAATTAATAGTGAAAGATAAATAAGTCCCCGGCAACGGCGCCAAAAACTTGATCGGTGAAATCACTCACGTAACGCAAGCGCACGTATCGTTCAAGTAGTATAGAATGTATAGATCCCATGAGGACTTAATACGTAGGTTATCAATTTATGAAGCTAAATGTTTACAAGTATCTAACAGATTGGTTGTTTGATTGGATGATGATTTTAAACTAAAGACAAGTAAATAAAACAGTGCGAATGTAAATTAAAAGAAAATTCAATATTATAAAACTATCTAGGGTTGTAAATCCTTATAATATCTTTTAAAGATGAAGTGATTATCACATGTTTGTGCAATATATCGTTTAATTAACCTAGAACACGAAAGTATGCAAAAACCTATGTCGATGGTCAGATGCAAACACCCAAATAACTCAATTAATCATATGTCTATGTTAACTAAGTTACATGAATTCATTAAGATTAAATTCCAATTATGGCTACCCCCACCCGACAGGTATATGTCTATCCTGTAAGGAAATCTACCTAAAGGTCACCATGCTTCGAGGTGAGATCGTGAGCTATTGAGTATATGGCTGAAACCTAAAATTCCATCGTCACGTTTATTTTAAGTTTACCAGATCAATCTTATTAATGGCTAGTTAATAAGAATCATTAAGCTTAAGACTCAATAAATAAACCTTTATATTACCCAAGTCATAAAATAACCCCTTATAAACCGGTGATATTGGAATTCATCACAACCCCAGATATGTATTTAGTTACACACATATCTAGGACTAGTAAAGAAATAAATAAAGAAAATGACATAAAGTAAAGCTTGGAAATTAAAAAGGTAATTAAAACAATAAAGAAAATGATAGGGTTAGAGGATCCACTTTTATTACTTCTAATTTAGATATCTCTCTTAATATAATATATAAACTTTGTATGACATTACCAACCGACCATATAGGCGGTATCCTGATTAAGTCAGATTTATAATTAATTTCAACCGACCATAAAGGCGGTATCTAATTTAGTCAGGTTAAAATTAATTTAATTAAGTCCAACCGACCATAAAGGCGGTATCCCATTAAGTCAGATTTTAGAATAGTTTATATATTATAATTAAAGGAGATTAATCTAAATATTAGTAATAAAGGCTTTACCCTTCACCCCTACAGAGGGGAGTTACCTCCTCATACTGAAAAGTAAAATAAAGAAAGAACTATTGCGTAAAATAAAAATTAAATACAAAAATTTGTAAATAAACAAACAAGATACAATATTCTTAGTATTCTTAAGGAAATCCCAGAAGAAGGTATGAATTTTCCTTCTGATTTCGGCTTCAATTTATAGGTAAAATTCTTCCCCGCGCATCGCGACTCAAAACACTTGCACGTCTTTACGCGCTGTTGATTCAATGCGATGATGACACGTGGCTGTCAGTAGAATTATTAGCTCGGCGTCACGACGCGTGAAGTTGTGAATGTCGCGATGCTGACGTAAGCAATGTCGTGTAATGTCGGCAGCATGGGATGATGACACGTGTTCGACACAAGATAGCAAGATTGTTGTGATGTTGACATGTGGCCGGCGTATTTTAGCGGTCGCGGAGCAGAAGTGTTGTGCGTCGCGATGCAAAATTTCAATTTTGCCCTTTTCATCCTATTTTTAACCGTTTAAGCCCTGATTTGATTCCAGAGAGTCCTGTTATTTTATTTATCTACAAAATAACACAAAACACATCAAAATATTCACAAAACTCAAGAAACTATACAAAATATTAAGTAAAAGAGACGGTAATATTGATATATTTACCGCTTATCATCTGTCCATAGCTAGGTCTCCTTACCCAAGGGTCTGATCGAACAATTGAACGCATTTTAATACCTAAGGGTACATGCCAAGAAGTGATGGTTATCATCATATACCAATCCACCACCTTGTATGAAAGATATTTCTCGATATGTAACTCCATCTAGATGAAAAATGGTTTGCAAAAGATGAAGACATGGTTCTCCTTAATCTCGCCATAAATACTACAAGGTAATTTTTCAGGGTCAATTCTCTATCCCAAGTGAAGTCACTATTTGTAGGAGTGAAGCGGATTTACAGTTATAAATATGACATCGACGACCATTACACTATTGGGCTAGCAGCCCTTAGAGAGTATGGATAATCCTGCAAGGGTATAAACTTGAGAATAAGGGAGTCGCCACCCGGTATGAGACATCGAGAATGATTAAAGGTCGTATTATACTGTAACGACCCCAAATATATTTTTTAGTTCGACTACGGGATGTAGGGGATTTTCTTTTCATGCACTAATAAATAATTTTCGGGATCGACTTAGAGACAATAGACATCTATTTAATCATGGGCCAAAATGAGTCCAACATAATTTAATTTAAATTTAAGCCCAATTTTCCTTGTTTTGTTGCTAGGCCTAACAAACTTGGTAAGTTCCCAACAAAAGTAATGTCATAGGTTTCTCTAGAATCTTATTAAGTAATTGGTGAGGGATTTAAAAAGAAAATTTTTCAATCTTTTCTTGTTTTGGCAGTGGGTTGGAAGAAAGAGAGGAAACAGAGTTTTCATTTTCTTGGCAAGAATATGAAGCTTAATAAGGGTAATCCATCAAACTAAACCCAAGAAGAAGAAAAAAAGAGATTAAAAGGCATTATTAGGGAATGAGGAGGTTGAATTAAGATAAGAAACATTTGACCCAAATTTATAAGTTGTGAGTTATGAAGTTTGGGTGTTGGTAGTATGTTGAGAATTTGGTAGTATTGTGATTATTGATGGTTGTTGAAATTAGAAATTAATGTTTAAGGGAATTTTTGTGTTTAACTCTATTGAGAGCCTTATGTAAAGATTTAGGATATTTTGGATGGTGTTGGGATGTTGAAAGTATTGCATAATGATAATGACATGTTGTTTTTGCTTGTGATTGTGTGGAAACAAGATTTGAGGTTAACTACGGAAGAATGAAATCTGGTTCTGGAAACGGTATGAGCCGCGACACAACAAGCTTCGCGACGCGCATGAGGCAGAAGTTTGGGTTTATTTAACGAGGTAGCATCGCGACACAGATGGGCCGGCGTCGCGATGCGTACCTAAAAATCAGAATTTGTTTCTGAAATCATGACGCGTGACTAAGGGTTTAAAATTTTATTTTACTTTTCATTCAAGGAATAGAAGATATTATAAGGGAGTAATTCAACTAGATTAAGGAACTTAATTTAATTTCAAATCGTATTTTATAACTTATGATTCTAACCCAGTTTATTCCACCCAGTGACGTGAAAGAGACTTGATCGGACTTCAAATCTGTGAGTGAGATTTTTATTTTAAATTGATTTATATTTACTTGTTATTGATCGAGATTTATTTTTAAATGCTTTAGGGCATTAGATTTATTGCATTATCAATTATTTCTCATGTATGAAAGTTGTAGAAAATTTTAAGATTTTAAAACATGAGTTTTTATGTTTTCGAGGCATGGGGAAAAACCCACCTCAGCTCTGACTTCTAGAATTGACGGACATAGAACATGTTCACATGTAGTTCAGGGCTAGGGAGACGAAGATACGTAACGTCCCTAGACCCTAGTTTCAGAGTCATGTGGTAGCATGGATCAGTACTACCGGCTCTAGTTCAGTGGCTTGGGGGACGGCGATACGTAATGCCCTAAGACCACTAGTTAGGCATATTGAAGGACGGCGATACGTAACGCCCCCATGCGTCAAGTTTTCTATAGTACTAGAGATTTATACATAAAGTATTTTAGAAAAAGGATATCTCAAGCTTAAAAGAAAAAAAACCAATTTTCAAACAAAGATTTCAGAAGCATTTTAAGATTAAATGATTTTAAATAGCTATACTGATTCAGTTTCTTGTTTTTGTAGCTCCACTCACTAAGTTCCTTAGGAATCACCCCCCACCACTTCCCAGTTCTTTTACAGGATTCGTCTTTTGGTGAGCCACGTGCTACTTATGGAGACCCAGCTCGAGGAAAAGTGTGACACTGCAGTCACTAGTCGTGGGGTCCATCTTTCCAGATCAATATTCATATATAATGTAGTTCTCTGGGATGTCATTTTATCGTATCATAGACATGTATTTGATAATGTATATTGTTAGGGACATGCCCTATACCCAACTTTTGGATGGGCTATATGTACATGTATTTGTAATATTTTCATTAATTAATAAAATGGAAATCTTTATTATACATGTCTTACATAACTTATATGAATCATCAACACTGTAATAAAGCCCTTGGAGTAATAAGACGATGGCTTCCACGCCTTATAAGAATCATTACTCTTAAATGTTCCTAGTCATAGTTTTGTGAATAATCTGGGAGTTCACAAAGTGGAGAGACTAGCATGATGAGATGATTCGCCCTTAAGTGGGGTAGCCAATCTCATAGGCTACTAGCGGAGATCCGTCCGCTTGGTGTATCACATGGATGCATGAGTTGCTCGTGTCCATCGAACTGACCGCCGAAAGTCCCATGTGTCTGTGAGAACTTTCATGGTATCGATTATATGACTAGTCCTTTGACTTGAGGTTTTTACAATCTTATGTGTCGATCAAATAAATTTGACATTCTCCTTCCCCGGTTAAAAAGATCTGGTCATAAGGGTATGATTGGGTGATTTTTTGAAACACATGTAGTTTGTAAAGATACAACAGAGAATCACCACTCTCTCGGATAATATTTTCTTATAAGAGTAGTATTCCAGTTCGCGTGTTGATATGTGTGATCAGTGCTTGAGACTGTGGCCACAGGGAAGAATCATGTGAGATTCTTGGGTTAGCACGATTCATGACACTATCAACATCATACTTTTGACCATATGGGTAGACACTTTCCGTACCCTAGGTCAATAGGTGGGGATACAGTGAGGTGAGGGACCGTATCATATGTAAATCGCATATAGAATGGGTATATATATATCTTTCCTTCTCATTTGGGGGCCTTGACATGTTGCTAGATGCCAAACTTGGTCATTGAAATCGAACGACCATCTGATCGGAGGATAATTTATGTTCGATTAAATTATCACGATTCATTTCATTTCCAACTTGAGGGGAACCCAAAAGGTCACACACAACAAAGTCGAAATCAATGGTTAACAGTGCACAGTACAAATATAACAGCATATATGATTGCTGTAGGAATTGTTCTTAAATGGTTCAATGTGTTTAATTATTGAACAGATCATTTATTAGGTTCCACAGTGGCTTAGGGATTGGTGAATGACGATAGGGGCACTTTGGGAATTGGAATAAAAATAAAATAAAAAAATATAAATAAATAAAAATTACTATTCACGTGAATAGTAAAAAAATTTATTATTTGTTTTGAATTCCAATTCGGCCCAAACTCTTATTATGGTTTTATAATCTTATTAAACCACTAAATTAAGATCCAATGGCTAAGATTAAATTAGCTTTTATCCCACATCAGATTCTTAATTAATTTTGTTGTCTTTGGAGCACTATATAAACCCAAAGAATTCTTTACAAATTTGCTACACCAAACAAACCTTTCATATCTTGGGTTTATATAAGTGAGCAACTCTAAAGTTTAAGAGTAAGCCACTGATTTTGAGGATCCTTAAGTCTAATTGACTAGAGGAACCTCGAGTTAAAAGTTTTGAGGTATTTTCTAGGCTAGCACCAAGGGCAAAATACCCGTGCACTCAAGGCGTAGTCTTGCCGTTGAGTTTTGGCTTTGGTGTGTGCATCTTTGGAGGCCACACACTTGGGTGGCTCTTTGGAACGTGGAAGAGCTTGCTGAGTTCGAGAAAAGCTTGTAGATTGGAGGGAGGACTGGAGGAGTTTCGGTTCAAGTAAGTCTTTTCTTTCTTTATTTTAATTAGAGTTCTTATGATAGTTAGCATGTTTAGGTTTATGTTCTTTGCATGTTTTATGAGTTTTTATGCTTAGAATATATAGTAACATGCCTAGGCTTGTAGAATAATCAAAAAAAATGGGTCTTGGGCAAAGGGATAGCGGCATCATAATTTAATTCATAATTTTCCGTTGCGCACTCACGGTCGCGGTCCCACATATTAAAACTCGTCATGCACAGTTCTTAGGCACAAGTTTGCATGATTTGGTTAAGATTTGAATTATGAAATTGCATTTAAAGTTCACGCGTCTGCAGAAAAAATGTGAATAGTAAATTTATTTGAATAAAATAAAATGCAATATCATAATTAAATATTAATCAAAGTTATTTATTGCCTAAAATAATTATAACATATTAAAACTCGTATGCTTGATTATTCTATGTATGAATAGAATTGGCATGATTATTTTACGGTGCAAGCATCTAGAGACTTTATAAGAAATAGAGAGTGTATTGTTTATCCCTTAGCTAAGTAATTATTCCGTGATGAACTTAGAGATTTATTACCTTTAAGGCTAATAAATATAAATCACTTGTTTATAATAAAAGACATTATAAAAGATACAAGTGGGGTGGGACCAAGGCGTTAATAAAACTTTCCAAACTAAAGTTAATTTAACCAAAGGTATTACTAGAGTTAGATAATGATTTGGTGTCTTCCTTCACTCACTACCTTTTTATAGCCAAAAGAAAAAGCTGTGAAGACATCTAGATAATCATTTACTCAAAGCTTACCTTAAAGCATATTTAAAGTGTTGGACTAATTTGGAGGATCTATTGTTTATTCCTGTCACCAAGGCAATAAGAGCCTAAGAGGTAAGGGTATTTAAGAGAGTTCGCTCCACCCTCCCTCTGGGGAATTTTCAATGGAGGAATCCATTTGACAGTTATTCACTTAAACTTGCTAAAATCCTCAATAATAATTTAAGTCTAAAATTTGCCTCCCATTGTAAAGTATAGACCCAAAGGGCTTAAACCGTATTGGCAGGACTAGGCTTTACCAGACTGACCAATACCAATTTGTCCCTAAATCGTACTATTGACAATGGTTTGACTTTTCTGAGTCATAAGACGCAGCGACCCTTAGGCGTGGTCTTATAACTTAGTGGCAAAGATTGGGTGTCCACAAGGACTAGCATAAGCTATGGCATGTTTGATTGCCCACCCAATGATCAAGGAATTGTGATTTATATCATAAATTGGTTGGGAACCTACCTAATTATCGTATTTTAACAACGACCGGCCCTAGTCGGAGTTATGAAATGATGATAATGGGATCCTTGCCCACAAGAAATCCATCATATTGGGTTGATGCGATTTGCTTAAAATTTTAAAACAATTGAGTGGGAGCAACTTCATAAACTATATAAATTAAAACCCATATGTTATTATGAAACATTAATGAAAACATATTCCTAATTTTAACATTCTCTCTTAACATGTGGGTTAAAATATTTCACAAACATTCAAATGGCAAACAGAGTATCACTTCGTTCCATCCTTGATGAGCATAAGCTCAAAGGGGACAACTACAATGACTGGTTTAGAAACCTTAAAATTGTCTTACGACAAGAAAATATTTTCTATGTTCTTGAAAGACCATTTCCCCTGAACCCGCAGAAGATGCTGACCAAAATACATTTGATGCTTGGAAGAAACACGTCGATGATGATGAGCAAGCAGTTTGCATAATGCTTGGCTCTATGTCGGACGAACTTCAGAAAGCTCACGAAGATATGGATGCTCAAACCATCATCTTTCACTTGAAGGAGTTGTATGCAACTTCCGTTCATACCGTGAGATTCCAAGTGTCATGTGCCTTATTCCAAACAAGGTATAAGGAAGGATCTGTTAGTGGACATGTGCTTAAGATGATTGGCCACATTGAAAAATTGGCCAACCTCGGGTTCATCATGGATCATGAGATAGGTCACGATCTAATTCTTCAGTCCTTACCAAAAGAATTCTCTAACTTTATTATGCAGTTTCATCTGTCTGATAAAGAAGCTACTTTAGCAGAATTGCACAATCTGATAAAGCAAGCAGAGAAGGACTTGAAACCGGAGCTTAAAACCTCCGTCATGCTTACGGGTACGGACCTGAAGCCACGAGGCCCAAAGAAAAATAAGGGCAAGGCCAAGGCTCCAGATCACCTAAAGCCCAATGGTAAGGTGGAGAAGAAAAAGGGAAAGAGGAAATGTTTCTTTTGTGGAAAGAATGGTCATTGGAAGAAAGACTGCAGATCCTTGAAAGCCAAGGAAGCTAGGGAAGCCCAAGAGGCCAAGAAGCCCAATGCTTCAGGTATGTTGTATATGATTGAACTATATTCTCAAAACTCTGAACCTTCTACTTGGGTGCTTGACACCGGTTGTGGGACTCACTTGTGTAACAATGTGCAGGGCCTGAGAAACAGTAGGAGACTCCGTCATGGGAGGTTGACTTACGCATGGGTAATGGAGCAAAACTGGCTGCATTGTGCGTGGGGACTTATTCATTAGTTTGCCGAATGGTTTAGTTTGAGACTTAGAAGATTGTGTTTATGTACCTTCTCTAGTAAAGAACATCATTTCAATTTCTTCTTTATATAATAAAGGCTTTTCATGCCTAATAAGTCGTAATGAATGTTCTATTTATTTCAATGAAATAAAATATGGAGATGGTATTTTTGAATAATGGTATCTATGTCTTACAAACTAACAAAGAATGTTCAACCTGTAATATATACAACGTTAACTCGAATAATCTCAATGAATCATTTCTATGGCACAGTCGCTTAGGTCATATCAATGAAACAAGATTAACTAAGCTACATAAGGATGGGTATTTCAAACCCTTCAAATATAACCTTATGGAACTTGTGAGTCTTGTTTACTTGGTAAAATGACCAAATTACCCTTCAAAGGTAAATGACGGCGTGCAGCGGAGACATTAGAACTCATACACTCTGATGTATGCGGACCAATGTCAGTCACCGCTAGAGGTGGATTCTCCTACTTCATTACCTTTATCGATGATCATTCACGATATGGGTATGTGTACCTTAAGCGGTACAAATCTGAAGCCTTTGAGAAATTCAAAGACTTCAAGGCTGAAGTAGAAAACCAGCTTAATAAAAGTATTAAGTCACTAAGGTCTGACCGAGGTGGTGAATACTTAAGCAACGAATTTCAAGATTACTTGAGAGAAAATGGCATTGTTTCCCAGTGGACTCCTCCGGGAACTCCACAGCATAATGGGGTCTCCGAAAGGAGAAATCAGACATTATTAGATATGGTCCGATCAATGATGCCAGACACGGATCTACCTCTTTCATTTTGGGGTCTTGCTTTAGAAACTGCAACACTACTACTAAACCAAGTTCCTTCCAAGACTGTTAGTCAAACACCATATGAGTTATGGTCTGGGAAACGTCCTAGTCTTAGTTATCTAAGAGTTTGGGGATGTGACGCATATGTCAAGCTCACACAAACTAACAAATGGATGATAGGGCAGTTAAATGTAAGTTTGTAGGATATGCCTTGAACTCAAGAGCATACGTGTTCTACGTCCCAAATGAACAAAGAACATTTGTCTCACGAAATGCTAAATTTCTAGAGAATGAATTCCTTCTCAAGAAATATAGTGGGAGTAGACTTGACCTCGATGAGGTACGAGAAGAACAAAATAACATAGAACTAACCCCAGGCCCCTCAAAAGGGCAGCGACGGAACAACCACAAGGTTATGAACTTAGAAGGTCTGGTAGGGAAAGACATGAGCCTGAAAGATATGGTTTCCATATTGATGAGGAACATGATCAGGTCATTGATAATGACGATCCCACCAGTTATGACGAAGCAATGCGTGACATTGATTCAGTCAAGTGGCTTGAGGCCATGAAATCCGAAATAGACTCTATGTATCAGAATCAAGTCTGGGACTTGGTAGATGCACCTGAAGGGATAAAACCCATAGGCTGCAAGTGGATTTACAAGCGTAAAACTGATGCAGAAGGCAACATCCAAACCTATAAGGCTAGGTTGGTGGCGAAAGGTTTATAGACAAATCCAAGGAATTGACTATGACGAAACCTTCTCGCCTGTTGCAATGATAAAGTCCATTCGAATTTTACTGGCACTAGCTGCACACTTTGATTATGAGATTTGGCAGATGGATGTCAAAACAGCTTTCCTTAATGGGAACCTCGTAG
Source organism: Zanthoxylum bungeanum (assembly GCA_019454045.1). Classification (NCBI taxonomy): domain Eukaryota; kingdom Viridiplantae; phylum Streptophyta; class Magnoliopsida; order Sapindales; family Rutaceae; genus Zanthoxylum; species Zanthoxylum bungeanum. Next base: position 14,553 of record SKCR01019006.1, read on the forward strand.
AGGAAGTCTATATGACACAACCTGAGGGGTTTGCATCTAAGGATGATCATAATAAAGTATGCAAGCTTAAACGATCCATTTATGGACTCAAGCAAGCCTCCAGAAGTTGGAATATACGATTTGATGAGACAATCAAAGAATTTGACTTCATCAAAAATGTAGACGAGCCTTGTGTTTACAGGAAAAGTAGTGGGAGTGCTGTTGTATTTCTTGTATTATATGTCGATGACATATTAATCATCGGGAATGATATTCCCATGATGCAAGCCACCAAGCAATGGTTATCTCAGAATTTCTCCATGAAAGATTTGGGAGAAGCAGCCTACATCCTCGGCATTAAGATCTACCGTAATAGATCTAAGAGGTTGTTAGGACTTTCTCAATCTACGTACATAGATAAAGTTTTGAAAATTCAAAATGGAAGATTCCAAAAGAGGTAATTTACCTACTTGTCATGGAATCAAATTATCTAAGGAGCAATGTCCACATACTCCTTCAGATAGAGAGCGTATGAGTAGGATCCCTTATGCTTCAGCAATAGGATCGATCATGTACGCCATGCTATGTACAAGACCTGATGTCTCTTATGCTCTTAGCATAACGAGCAGGTATCAGGCAAATCCTGGTGAGCAATACTGGGCAGCTGTCAAAACAATCCTCAAGTATCTGAGAAGAACTAAGGATGTGTTTTTGACATACGAAGATTGTTCTGAGATGAAAGTCATTGGTTACTGTGATGCGAGCTTTCAGACCGATAGGGATGACAGCAGATCGCAAACAGGATATCTGTTTACTTTGAATGGCGGTGCTGTCAGTTGGAAAAGCTCAAAGCAGTCAACTACAGCGGACTCCACCACTGAAGCCGAGTATATTGCAGCATCTGAGGCAGCTAAAGAAGCAGTCTGGATAAAGAAGTTCATCACGGAGCTGGAAGTGCTTCCCGCGATAAAGAATGGCGTCACGATGTACTGACTGTGAAACACGGTCGATTTCAGGCTTTCATCTCATCAGGGAGATTGTTGAGAGAAAAGAAGTTATTATAGAGAAAATACCCACAGAAGATAATCTTGCAGATTCTCTGACTAAAGGGCTGACTCAACAAAAGCATGATAGGCACACCCGAAGTATGGTGTCCAGATTCATACTAGTTGGCTATAGTGCAAGTGGGAGATTGTTAGGGATATGCCCTATACCCAACTTGTGGATGGGCTATATGTACATGTATTTGTAATATTTTCATTAATTAATAAAATGGCAATCTTTATTATACGTGTCTTACATAACTTATATGAATCATCAACACTGTAATAAAGCCCTTGGAGTAATAAGACGATGGCTTCCACGCTTATGAGAATCATTACTCTTAAATGTTCCTAGTCATAGTTTTGTGAATAATCTGGGCGTTCACAAAGCGGAGAGACTAGCATGATGATATGATCCGCCCTTAAGTGGGGTAGCCGATCTCATAGGCTACTAGCGGAGATCCGTCCGCTTGGTGTATCACATGGATGCATGAGTTGCTCGTGTCCATCGAACTGACCGCCGAAAGTTTTCATATGGAGTGTTTATCCCATGTGTCTGTGAGAACTTTCATGTATCGATTGTATGACTAGTCCTTAGACTTGAGGTCTTTACAATCTTATGTGTGGATCAAATAACTTTGACATTCTCCTTCCCCGGTTCAAAAGATCCGGTCATAAGGGTATGATTGGGTCATTTGTTGAAACACATGAAGTTTGTAAATACAACAGAGAATCGCCACTCTCTCGGATAATATTTTCTTATAAGAGTAGTATTCCAGTTCGCGGGTTGATATGTGTGATCAGTGCTTGAGACTGTGGCCACAGCGAAAGAATCATGTGAGATTCTTGGGTTAGCACGATTCATGACACTATCAACATCATACCTTTGACCATATGGGTAGACACTTTCCGTACCCTAGGTCATAGGTGGGGATACAGTGAGGCGAGGGACCGTATCATATGTAAATCGCATACAGAATGGGTATATATATCTTTCCTTCTCATTTGGGGGCTTGGCATGTTGCTAGATGTCAACCTTGGTCATTGAAATCGAACGACCATCTGATCGGAGGATAATTTATGTTCGATTAAATTATCACGATTCATTTCATGTCCAACTTGAGGGGAACCCAAAAGGTCACACACAACAAAGTCGAAATCAATGGTTAACAGTGCACATACAAATATAACAGCATATATGATTGCTGTAGGAATTGTTCATAAATGGTTCAATGTGTTTAATTATTGAACAGATCATTTATGAGGTTCCATAGTGGCTTAGGGATTGGTGAATGACGATAGGGGCACTTTGGGAATTGGAATAAAAATAAAATAATATAAATAAAAAAAAATTACTATTCACGTGAATAGTAAAAAAATTTGTTATTTGTTTTGAATTCCAATTCGGCCCAAACTCTTATTAGGGTTTTATAATCTCATTAAACCACTAAATTAAGATCCAATGGCTAAGATTAAATTAGCTTTTATCCCACATCGGATTCTTAATTAATTTTGTTGTCTTTGGAGCACTATATAACCCAAAGATTCTTTACAAATTTGCTACACCAAAACCTTTCATATCTTGGGTTTATATAAGTGAGCAACTCTAAAGTTTAAGAGTAAGCCACTGATTTTGAGGATCCTTAAGTCTAATTGACTAGAGGAACCTCGAGTTAAAAGTTTTGAGGTATTTGCCTAGGCTAGCACCAAGGAAAATACCCGTGCACTCAAGGCGTAGTCTTGCCGTTGAGTTTTGGCTTTGGTGTGTGCATCTTTGGAGGCCACACACTTGGGTGGCTCTTTGGAACGTGGAAGAGCTTGCTGAGTTCGAGAAAAGCTTGTAGATTGGAGGGAGGACTGGAGGAGTCTTCGGTTCAAGTAAGTCATTTTCTTTCTTTATTTTAATTAGAGTTCTTATGATAGTTAGCATGTTTAGGTTTATGTTCTTTGCATGTTTTATGAGTTTTTATGCTTAGAATATATATATAACATGCCTAGGCTTGTAGAATAATAAAACAAATGGGTCTTGGGCAAGGGATAGCGGCATAATAATTAAACACAATAAAAATCGCGCGTATAAAGCTAATACGGAAACGTGAATATAAAAATAGCAAATAAAGCAGTAAGGTGTATGAATTATAGAACAGCAAATAATAAGATAAAGAAATAGAATTAGAACGAGCATCTCATTGCTTGGCCTCGAGTGGTCGGCCGGACATAGTTTATAGTAAGAGCCAAACATCATCCAAATATAAACTTTCTACCATACTAACGCGTTAATCATAGACGCATAAGTGTATATCAAATGACCACATAAATATATTTAATAGAAATAAACGAACAAACAATAAATGAATCTAGGACACTGAAAACACATTATGAAATAGACATTATTATGATGGTAATAATAAATTTGGGCAAGCATCTCTTGGTCAGGCCTTAGAGAGGCTGGCCGGATATACACTTATGTCCGGTCGGACCTCTAGGAAATCTGACCGGATATATTATGTAGATCTGAAATGTAGAAACACATACCAATGATAGCTAATATAATAATTATCCATTACGGATACATTCATAATGAAATGGCCATCTCCTAGTGGTACGTGGAGTTGTATTCCGAGTATGGACCATACTACCATCTATTCAGAATCGGCTATGAAATTTACGTCCGAATATAAGGCAAGTACAGCCAAACATATCTCACAACAGACAGTAAACAGATCATGTGAATGGTGACAACAAATCATAACATGCTTAAACAACAATAGATTACCATCGACTAAAGTAGTAAATGGGAATACATGCATGTCATCAACCAAATCAGTAAGTTATAAGCAACATCAAAAAAACTAATTAAGCATACAATTAATCAAGAAAACAGTAAACACGGCCTTTCATGCTTATAGTAGGCCTGATATGTGTTCATGTTCGGTTGGAATCCGGCAGAAGATATTGTGTCAAAAATAAAAACTCAAATTCGCAGAAATATTAAAAAGATCCCCTCAGGTCGTACCTTTTTCAACGTAGCTTGGCTTTGAAGATCCTCCTGATCGTCAGATTGCTGCTGGATTCGCACCAGAAAGTTTGGAACTCCAAGGAAGGTGGGTGTTTTTCTCACTCACTCACTCTTGCAAGGTTACTGTTTTTTTTCGGTTTTAATCTCTCTTTTTGCCAACCTCTAGCCTCTCCAAAAAGAAACTCCCTTACACTCCAAAAAGACCCTATTTTATAGCCAAACAGAAGGGGTCTAATGATGGAAGGGAAAGAAAAATCATCCATCCTCCTCCAATTTGTCCCGAGTGATTGGTAATCAAAACATCAGACACAGCTGAAATAAAGTTCGGCCAAATTTAGGGTTTGTGATGTATCTTCGGGCGGACGTAATCAAGCCTGTGATTCCAGCTATTTTAAATTTTTACGTATGTTGACCATTTAAAACATGTCTAACCGACTATTAAATTTGAATTATATGTCCGACCAGAGGTAATCAGGTATCTTAACTTCAGTAACTGACAATCTGCTTGTTCACTGACAACTGTATTTTTTCTGGCCGGATTTAGTGTTTTCAAGTCATATTTGGTCGGACGTTCTATTTAGAGGGAAGATAGACTGGACATGGGTGATATCTGGTTGGGTTTTGGCTATATCATCTAGAGTTCTTTTCTTTCACGGCGTTCATCCTTACAATTTCTCAATTTTCAGAGGGTTTCCCCGTAGGAGACTTATCATCGGGTTACGTATAAAAATATAGTTTTTACAGTGATCCTGATTCATGTAGTGAGTAGAAGTCTAATTTATTAAAAAAAGATCACATCAGTCCTTATAAAAGAATAATTTTGGCCTAAACCTAAAATAATATACGTTTGGACACCATAAAACAGAGAAAATCACCTAAAGTAAGGCAAAAACTAGAATCTCAACCCAAACAGAAGATTGAAATAAAAGATCGCAATAAGAGTTCTTTCTTCATTTTCTCTTCCAGTTTTACTTTTATGAATTTTTGTTTTGTAATAATGAATTGTTTGCATTTAATGACAATTATGAGAACTATTTCATTAATTAACGGTTGTAATGAATTTTAAGCATAATCTTTAATACAAATTGAATTTTTTAATTCTTTTGATTTTGTGATTGGATTATTTATTATTCTTCATTCTTAATGTATTTTATTGTCTGGCCAACAATAGAACAGACGTGGTAAACCCTAAGAAATTTGGAATATAAAATTTGGGTTTAGCCTTCGGAATTAATAGTGTGTGATCATATTCGTAGAATCGATTTTCGTACAGGGTAGGAATATACCTGTAGGGCATGTGTAACTAATATTAAAACTTGGACTTAATGAGTTTGACTTAGATTAGTTATCATAGAAATATAAGTAATTGAACAAAATTTGACGTGTCAACCTCACCATCAAAAGATTATTGTAGATAATTTCATGTTCTAGGCTACTAATCCATAACAATTACACCATTGAATGAAGAGTGCATACATCTGTTAGCGTGCTTGGTAAAGTTACAACTTTAGGTTCTTACTTGCATAAGATTTTCCAAAATATTTTATTTTCTCTCTATTTAGCTTTTTTAGTTAATCGATCAAGTCCATTAAATCAATGGTTTAGTTTTAATAAGGTATATCGAGTTTAGATAATTAATAGGATCAATAGTAAATCCAAGTGGGCTCGATATCTTTTATATTATTTGAGCGATACGTGCGCTTGCATGACATGTAAAATAGCAAACATCATGATAAGTGAAAAATAAATAGAGAATTATTAAAAAAATCATTTTCACTATGACTTATTTCTATAAAGGAAAATTTTCTAATGAGTTTCGTAAATAATTCTAATTTTAAGATTCTTCATGTTTAGTCCAAAATATAGTCCTAAGTTGACTTTCACTATATTTTTATCCATATTTTACCCATTTTTATTCCAACATTATATAATTTTTAAAATATATATATTTTTTAAATAATATTAATTGTGAACAGTGAAATTCATTGTTCACACATTATTATTTTTTAGGGTTAAAATATATTTCAAATCAATGTTCACGTGAATGATGATTATTTTTTAAAGACCGGACATGTTCAAATACATTTTTAAGTATAAAAAATGATATTGTAACTACCATTGAGTCTTTATAATTGTCATTATAACTGAAAAATGTGAACAAGTATTGTGTGTGTAACTAGCATTGTGACTAAGAAAATATGATTGAGTATTTGTAACTATCATTTTACTGAGAAATGTGACTAAGAATGATATATGTGGCTGACATTGTGATTGAGTTATATATGTGAATTTGACTTTGATTGTGTGACTGTGACAATAAATGTCACTGTGTAATTATTGGGTTTTCTAGGTCAAACCAAGATCATATTAAGCATATAAACATGTGAATACATCAAAGTAAAGTTGCGGAAATACTCACTTTGATCGGCTTTGCGATGCAAAGAACACAAAAAAAATTTCTGCTCCTTGAAGCTCTCGGTCATGCCTCCATTTTATGCTCCATGTTTGATCTCCAAGCTTTGAGTATGGATTCCATGATCATGAATGGGTTTCCCTATCACCTTTGTGAGACTCCTTTGAGTGCTAGCTCTTGAGATTTTGCAAAAAAAATCATGAAGAAATGAGCCCTAGGCTCACAGCAACAACAAGAGAAAAAAAGGGAGAGTTTCGGTCATGAATAAAAGAAAAGAGAGAGAGAGTGAATGTTGTGTATATGTTTCTAAAACAATTACGAACTCATTTACCAAAGTTAAAACCCTTTTGGTATATACTTTCCAAAAGTAATTTGGAGGGAAAAGAGCATTAATTGCTCTCAACCACCTTCATCACCAAAAAAGTGACATGACACACATCACAAAAAGTGGATGTGACATGTGAGTGACTTGCAATGTGATTTGTGGCCGCATTTGATTCAAAATCGGAGTGGCCTCGCAAACACATTCCGGGCTCGAGTTCGTTAATTCCGAATTAATGAATTTTTTGTTGCGATGTAATTAAATCAAATTTAATTAAATAATTATGCCTAGCAAAATTACTATTCACGTCGCTAGCGAATTAATTCTAAATTAACTCATTTGCCCGAATTAAAATCCAATTTTAATTCCGCGTCGAAATCAAATTTCGTATAATATATCAAATATATTATTTTATCGAGTAATTCCAAATTAATTGTTCTCTCTCTTCAAATAGTATTTTATCCCAGATAAAATATCTCCGTAATTAATCTTAGATTAATTTTCTCTCTCTTATAATTAATCTCAGATTAATTATGTCTGAGTCATACGTCATCGGTGAATCTTCGGGAAACGACCTTTGAGATCCCTGGATATGTTGGCAGTAAATCCGGTCGTCGGAGTATCCGAACACGTACGTACCTAGTACTACGTTTTTACCGATTTACAAGACATGGTTGGCTTCTAGCAAAGCACTGTGCCTGCCCAATTCTCCAGAAATATTCTTAAATGAATATTTAATCTATATCAGGTGTAGTATACGTAGTATTGCGTATAGCGATCCAGTATCGAATGTCATGTGCAAGGCATGGGGCTGGAATTGTGTCTGCCCCGTAGAAGCACATATCGGATCTCTGGTAACTAGTCTCTATAATCGGATAAATATGACCTAGTCATATTATCCCGATAGCTGCAGCATACAAGAGTACTAGTTCCGTATCCTATGTGACCATCATCTCCATATGACTGAAGTGATACTTATATCTTGACATCACATCCAATACACTATGATTCTCAATATACCCAGAAGAGGCGTACACAGAAACTGTTAAAGCCCTGGACGACCAAAACCAAAGTATATTGATTGTCGCAAGTATTAGCGATGCAAGTCTCAGGTTAAGACCAAATACACCGACCCTGATTCGGACTTCCATAGACACATAGTCATACTACCAAAGGAATTCTGAGGGGTCTATCCAGAGCGAAGCTGTTTCCGTACCATCGGTAACACAACCTCCTATTACACTTGCATGGGTATCCAATACCCAAATATATGAGAACTATGTCGTTATGCTCCCATAACACGCACAAGTGCAATACTAGTCTATTCCGCATTATCGATGTCCAATCTCGATAATACTACGACTAGGGATGTTTTAATGATTAAACCTTAATGGATTAATATTGTCTCATATCTTATTAATCCGGAACTAATCATATGGACTTTTATCATTTATGTATCTTGGTAATCCAATTATAAATGATAAAAGAGTAATTTCCTTTGTCACATAGTTAATTTGTACAACAACACAATGTTCTGTACAAATATTGATGATATGGGTCATAATTATCCAACAATCTCCCACTTGGCCTATAGCCAATCACTCAAGTGTCCTACACCTGAACTATGTATGGGTCACTCAAACTTCTGCTGAGAAACTGCTTTCGTCAGCGGATTCGCAAAGTTATCATCTGATGCGATTTATTCGATCATCACATCGCCACCATGCATGATCCGAACGAATCAAATGAATAGTTGAAGTATATACTTGGATCGTTGATGAGACCATTAATTTTTTAGCTTGTGTTGTAGCCTAGCTCAGCAGCTAACATAACTATTTCTAATCTAATTAGGATTATTATAGATCCAAATCGCTTCTATTGTTGCCTCAGCTGTAGCAATATTCCGCTTTTGTTGTTTATTCGGTAACAGTATCTTGCTTGGAAGATTTCCAGCTCACTGTTCTGTTATTCAAACTATATAGTACCTTTATTACGACTTATAGTCGTTTTTGTCGGTTTGGAAACTTGCAATGGTGAACCCAGTCACTTCAAGTTCTCCTTCTCCATAGCATAAGAAAGCATCATTAGTTCGTCTAAGATACTCAAGGATGTTCTTAACATAAATCCAATAACTATCACTTGGATAGGCCTGATTATGACTCCATATACTCAAAGCATATGAGACACCAGGTCGTGTACATATCTTTCAATGTACGAGTTCTCGGAGAGTGCCAACAACTTTTAGATCTATCCCAGTAGATCCTTATTCCTAGAATAAAGGTTGTCTCTCCCAAGTATTCTACGGAGAATTTTCATGAAAGCCAAGTTGTCACCAATTATATTATGGGAATATCATTTCCAAGAAATGATATATCATCATTATTTAGGACAATCACTGTCAGTGCGCTCCCACTAACCCTCTTATATACACAAGAATTATCATCGTTTTGAATTAAATCTTATACTATTATGATTACATCAAAAGACTGGTTCCAAGAATGCAATGCTTGCTTCAATCCATAAATGGATCGATTCAACTTGCAAACCTTGTTTGCTCATTTTGGTACGATAAAACCGTCAGGATGTTATAATGTAACATCCCGCCTTAGCAGCAATGTTACCGGCAGGAGACAGGTTAAACCCATCTCCATAAGCCTCTGAATCTAATGAAATTTCGGCATAATGTATTCGTAACATCAAGCAACCTGGCCTATAGCCAACATCCATATACAACATGAACATAAAACTCTCGGCCTCAGGCCTGATTCACAACATCAATGCAATATAAGGGCCCAACAAGAATGTGATGCAGACATAAAGACATAATACAGCCAGGGCTCCGTGCCCGAAAGTACGTATATACAAAAACTTTACAACATAAGCATTTGTGCTCAGCACGTCTCAACAATGCTCAAATACACAAGACTCGACTTCCCCAAGACTTGGTGACTGGCTGACTGCAACGCTGCTATCCGACTGCTCCGCGACTCTGAAATCCACGGTCGACCGTTTAGGTCGCCAACCTGCAAAACTCAAACACTGTAGTATAGTGAGTCATAAGACTCAGTAAGTAACTATGCTCCTACCTTGAGCAACATACACATGCAAGGTTTAAATTCCAGTTTACATATTATTCCTGGGATTTCTAAGTGATTCACACATTCTCTATATTACCAACTGTTCATACTATCTGTTTCGTAGCCAATTGGCAAATATTCCATTTCTTATATTCCTTTTATGTGAGCATCCATACACTCATCTCTTTCTGTTTTCTCGTAACATGCTTCTAGCTTATTCATTTGCAATCATTGCAATCATAAGTATTTCGATCATGAACTTTTCACAATATCCAAATCTTACAATCATAAATCATTCTTATATAATCCATACCATCATATGTACGACATATATCATCTTTTCATTAATAATATATTGGTCATTAAAACCCTATACACAAGCTCTTATATAATTTAATTTTAATTCGTAACAGAACCATTTTAATTCACCACACACTTAAGGTCTCATATGTATAATAATCATAGTACATTATACTACATTGCTCACACACAAGCCTAACACCTTTTCATTTTCTTAACTTTTTATCTTTCTTTTTACTTTACTACCTTAAGCTCAGGTAACTTCTCTAAGTTACTTTCTTACCATTCTATTTAACATATCAACAATTCATCATTCATTAAATGTCTGCTAGTTATATTTTCATATATCCATAATATACATGTCAAGTCTCAATATCATTAACAGCCTCATCAAAAACCCTTCACGCTTTTGCTGCGCTATTCAGATATCTTTCAAATTCCTATTCATTCTTTGCCAGTTTGGTTTGGACACTTAATATAGTTATCTTTCTCTTATTTCATTGAAATATCATCAAATCGGTAATGTAAAACATTATTTCTATTCTCATACTATTAGCAATCACGTACTCATATATATATATATAGAATCATGTTATCATATCATGTTATCATACATCAATGTTTTCTAAAATACTCATTATATGTAGACATATGATTCATATAAACGTCTATTATATACTTACATGAATGTGATCACGCTATCATGCATTAACATCAACTATGTGCATCTCAGATGAATTACCAGAATACATGATTTATATGCATGATTTGTAAACCATACTCAGCTCTATCATGTTATGCTTTTAGAAAATACTTTTTCTGAGAAACTGCTTTCTGAAAATTCTTTCTGAAACTCAGTTTGAAAACCTCTTAATAAAACTTATCTTTCTAAAATCATGCTTTGAATCTCTGATTTCTGGAAACTATTTCTAAAATCTTGTTTCTGAAAGCTGTTTACTGGGAATCTGAAAACTGAAAACTCTTTCTGAAAATCTTTCTTTTTCTTGTACTTCTTTCTGAAACCGTCTTTCTAAGTTCTTTTCTGAATCTCTTTTCTAAAAACTGAAAACTGAAAGCCGAAATCTTTCTTTCTTTTTTTTGAAAACCAAATCTCCGCCCGTAGGCGCATCTCCGCCCGTAGGCGCATCTCCGCCGAAGGCGCATCTCCGCCCGTAGGCGCATCTCCGCCCGAAGGCGCATCTCCGCCCAAGGCACATCTCCGCCCGTAGGCGCATCTCCGCCCAGGAATGTACCATCTGAGCGCTGAGGATCTAGGAGCGTTCCCCTAGTCCTCCACATGTGCACATGTGTATAAATCCGTCAATTCCAACAATGTACAACTGGGATGGGTCAAATCCCAAATCCCGAATCCATATGATATCCGTCAATTCCATCAGCGTCTCAAGTTACGTACTGGGGTGAGGTTTTACCTCATGCCCCGAAAATATAAAACTCATGCTTAAATCTCAAAACTGAAGGGAACATTTTCTGAAATACATTTCTCTTCAAAAGCAACTGAAGCTTTTCTTTAAAACACTCTGAATTTTTCAAAACCTTTCTTAATTTCAACTTCACTCTGGAAATCATTTCTAAGAGTTTCTGAAAATTCTGAAAATCTTATCAGCTTATGAAAACATTTTGTTTATGCTAATGCACCCAAATATATATGCATTCACACAATTATGCTCATATACACACATATATTTTCCATGCATGATCTCGTATCCTCTCACTTATGATTTTATCCATGTCTATGCTCATGTATGCATGCTCATGCATATTCATGCCCATGTACTACATTCTCAATTTACGTTTGCTAATTCATGTTCAAACATACATATTTCTCATAATCATAAACTTTCACATCTTATTCATTCACGCATACAAATTCATGCTCAAACATACACATTCACTTACTTTCTTTACATATTTACAAATGCACATTTATAAATATGTCACATACTTTCTTATTCATAACCGGTATTCAACAACATCAAGTCATTTCAGTCTACATTCATAACTCATACAATATAATATGTATTCATATATTAACATACATACTAGTTAAGCCAATTTCCTCAAAATATCAAATATACATGATCAGGCCAAAATCACATATTCTTATTCAATCGTACTTGCAAACATTGCCATTTATCACTAATCTTATTCCCTAGGGTGTAGTGTCTACAACCCCCCATTCCCAGTTAAAGTTACTATTCACAGTAAATATTTATATATATATCCAAATTATCAACTCTTCATCCACATCATTAATCAATCTGTCACTAACATGTATAAACATATATATAGTCTCATGTATAACAGGTATACACTTCAATACAAAGAATTCCCAAATTCTAGGCTTTCTAACCAAATTACACATTTGCATAGTTTTGCCACTAGTTTTCGATTTCTTACTCTATGTCATTACTAAAGCATCCTAGCATGCTTCTATTCCATTATTAAGTTCAATTCCAGGTTTTACCTAAACCCTAGAAATCAATTCAAACAAACTCAAGATGATCACCACATAGAATACTTACCTGGACTCCAACGTTATCCGAGTTTGATACCTTCTATTGTCACCATTAGGTATCCAAAGCATGTACATATCAACTCCACTTCCTTTAATTCACAAGTATATTTAACTCATCAGTGTCAGAATACTCATTCACCTTATCATATCATGCACTTTATTTTCGCTATGCATTCATCATTAACACACATTCTTCATCTATTTCACAAGTCATCAAACAATGCATTAGCATATACCTTTATTACTACCAATCGTTATTCCAATTCACAAAGATACAAACCTCATTCCATTATTACCCAATTCGGCCAATATGCACATTTTCAAGTTTAGCACTTTTCAATTCATTTTCATTACCATACATGAACATTCATCCTAATACGCATTATTCATCATCAAGACATTAAAATCATACAAATCATCCCCACAAACAAACTATCAAATCATAAAAACACAAACACAACTTACTAATTTTTGCCATGTTTTCCAGCAGTGTTACTATCTGAACAAGTCTAGGTTTCTTCATCATTTTAGGAGCAATTTAATTCCAATTGAAAAACCAATTTACAGGAATTTATTTAACACCTAAATGAACAAAACTCATACATACCACTTAGCCTAATTCAGCTCCTAAGGTCCTCATATTAATTGATTTATAGCTAGCTTCCTGCATGAAAATCTGATAGAACCAGCCCCAATCATCATATTATAACTTTTCCAATATTCAATATTTCACAAAACCATTTTACAGGAATATATATAAGACATAAAGAAACAAGTTTCATGTTTTATACCTTTGCTAATTCCTCTTCAATGGCCACGCAAATCAGAGTACAAACCGATCTTACTGTTTTCGACTAAACTGTCCAATTACATCTTTTGCATTTCTCATTCCAATCATCATTTTAAGTTTGAGTCATCATTAATCACCAACAAAAAAACACAAAACAACTCATCCTTCTTACCCCTCAATTTTGGCCAGCCCTTAGAGAAAAGAAAATTGGGCATTTCAACTCATAATGCTTCAATACATGTTCATATTATCATTAAATGCTAGAAAATACATGCTAAAAGCTCTATTGAAGCTACAATTCCAAATTGAAATCCTAGGGTTCATAAGGTGCGAATTTGGGGCCTCTAAATTTCTTTTCAAAACTGAAATAAAGAAACAGAAAAGAGGAAAGAAGCTCACTTTTGTAATAATGAAGCCGGAATCCATTATTTGTTGCTCCTAAATGGCTTGGGGATGAAGGGAAAATGAGAAAGCGTTTTTGGGAACCAAATTCGTTTTTTGAGAGCATGAAGAAGGTGATGAATAGTTCTCTTTTTATAAAAGAGGGCTGATTTTTTCTGTATTTAAAAGAGGGAAAATGATAAGTGTACAATTTTTTATCCCAACTTTTCCTCCCACTCTCTCACTGTAGCTACAGTGAGCTACAGTAACTCACTGTAGCTACAGTGAGAGAGTTGGGAGAAAGTTGGGATAAAAATTTGTAGATATATCATTGCCCTTAAAAGAGTGGAGAGGATTTTTCCACATGTCATATTCTAGACATTTCCCGAAATTACTATAGTTTCCACTGAAATCTCAATTTTTGACTTAATTCTGCTCTGATTTTGGAAAAATATTCAACGTGAAGTTTGTGCGTCTATGTTTTCCCTTCGAAACTATATTTATTCGTCAAAATCGGAGTTAAAACGAAAACGTTACAGCTATTTACCTAACAGTTATTCAAAATGAAAAATTTAGCGGAAAAGCGCTAAAACTTGAAAATTTATCCCGAGTCTCTGGTCGGGATTTCTAAGTCATGGAAATCATTTTTATATCATAAAATGAATATTAACATGCTTCGCATAATTATTTACTATGCTGGGCAGGCTACACGCTACCGGTCTGTTACATATAAACATCCTCCAAAAGGTTACCTTTTAAGGAAAGCGATTTTGACGTTCCGCTGTCATATTTCATAAATGAAATATGCAGCATTAGCAAGCATTATCCAAATAGATTTAATCATGGCAACAGGTAAAAGGTTTCATCATAATCGACACCATGTTGATGACGATACCCTTTTGTACAAGCCTAACTATGTACATTTGTATGTTGCCATCCATGTATGTCTTCCTTGAAGACTTATATAGTACCAATAGGCTCAATGTCTTCCGGTACAACAACCAGTGTCTAAACTTGGTTGGTATACATGGAATCCATTTCGGACATCATGGTACATTTCCATAATAGGGAGTCGATACCTTGTATCACTTCCTCATACGTAGTCGGTTTGTCTTCCTCAAAAAGATTGACATCTTTATGAGGTGATATCAGAAACACATACCTCCCAGGTTGTTTTCTGACTCTCTCCGACTTGCGCGGTTCTTGTGTATTCGAAGATTATGATACAGTTTCATCCCTGATGAACTGTTTGTGTTCCATTAAGGAATCGATGTCTGGAACAGTGTTACTCTGATTTTCATCGAGTTTCACTTTCTTCCCACTTACCACTGCATATAGGTATTCCTCTTAGGAAAACCGCATGGCGAGCAACAATTAAATTGTTCTCTTGTGAGTTGTATAAGTACTATACTTTGGTTACCCTAGGATAACCTACAATTTAGGCATTTATCCGATTTGGGTTCTAGTTTGGAATCATCCAAACATATGCCCAGCATACCCAAATCTTCCAGAATTAGAAAACCCGATTTCTTTCATGTTCATATCTATATGAAGTCTGTCAAACAGATTTTCATGGAACCTTATTCAAAATAAGTTTTGCACTGATTTATGCGTATCCTTAGAAGGAAAATGGTAGCTCAGAGCGACTCATAATTAACCTTATCATGTCCAACAAAATTTGGTTTCACCGTTTTGACACATCGCTCAATTGAGGTGTTCCGGGAGGATTCCACTATGAAAGAATACTATACTCTTTCTGGTTATTGAGAAACTTATTGTTTAAGTATTTTCCATCATGGTCTAACCCTGACGGTTTAATACTTTAGCCGATCTGTCTGTCTACTTCGTGTCGAAACTCTTTGAATTTATCAAAATTTTCCGATTTATGTTTCTCAAGAAACACATAACCATAACGCGATGCCACATCCGTAAAGGTTACGAAGTGTTCATATCCACCTCTAGCCTAGCTAGACATGGGTCCACTTACGTCACTATGAACGAGGGCTAACAGATCGGTGGCACTTACACTTTTACCAAGTAAAAGGTGTTTTAGGCACTTTGCCTAATAAACTAGATTCGTAGACATCATTTGAATATGATCAAATCTGTCCTAGTATCCACTCTTCAAAAATGTGGATATACGAGTCTTGTTAATGTGTCCCAGACAACAATGCCACTAATAAGTCTTATCTGATTAATTCAGTTTGAGCTATTTGTTTGCCATGTCATATGTTTGAGATTCATTTATATTCAAAATATAAATACTGTTATTCACATCTAATGTGTTTATCTCAATATCATCTTTATAAAATAAAACATTTTAGTATTCTTGAATATAAAGGTATACCCGCAACGAGTTATACTCTGATATAGAGATAATGATTCTAGTCAAACTAGGTACATTATAACAGTTTCCTAATTTAGGTACATACCCGAAGGGTAGTTCCTAAACTTAGGTCTCTACGGTTAAAACAGCGACTTTCGTCCCATTTCTGACTCACAGGTAAATCTCAACTGAAGTCAGTATCCTGCTAATCAGCAGATTCCGCACATCAGTACATATTTATGTACCACATCTAGTATCAAAAATACAATTTTGAAACCAGTAGTGAATATGTTTATGACAAACATACTTGAAGCCGGAGCCTTGCCCCACCTTCACTTTCTTCATGTCTGCCTTGTCCATACGGCAGTCACGCATCCAGTGACCCCGTTTGCCACAGTTTAGGCAGACATCTTGGGATATGTCTTTTGTCTTCCTAGAAGACTGTGATGATTTTGCCTTTGCCCCTTTTAGAAGCTCTGGCTTTGCCTCCTAAAGCATAGCCATCAACTCTCCAAGAGTTTACTCTTGGTTCATAATGAACCTGCCCCAGCTTTCGGGTATACATTATAAGATCAAATCTTTGGTAGTCTCGGCCACATAGGTATTACCCAGCTAACCTAGCTGATCGATGTCAGCAATCATCTGCGACATCTAGTGCTCGACAGATCTACCCTCTGACATACACGAGCTAAAGAGCTTCTTATGCAATTTGTACTTCTAAGATTTAAGAATAAATCTATGAAGATCCTTTAATTTCAACATCATGGTATAAGGATCTAATCCTTAATTTTGACGACGAAATTAAAGTGTCATTGCATTAAGTATAAAGGATTGAGCACTAAAGTTATCATCACATGAATCTTCCTAAGATCATGTTCTACTATTTTCTCAACTCCTAGCTTAGGCCCGAGATGTTTCTCTATCAAATAAAGTAACTCATCAGTTCCCAGGACTATCCTGAGGTTCTATTCCCAATCTGAAAATTAAAGTCGTTTAAAGACATTTTCTCAAAGGATTATGTTTTAAACGCTAATCTTTCAGTTATCTTGATTTCAATAGTCCAACTATCTAATCAACTATTTCGAGTACAATTAATATAATGATTACTATGGTCTAACTATATAATCAACTATAATTTGATTATTTAAATTCAAATATATTGATTACTATAATCCAATTATATAATCAACTATAATTTGAAGTAGTTTGAATACAGTCCAACTGTTTAATTAAATCAACGATTAAATATTAGTCCGGGTAATATATTTATGTAATGATGAAAAATGAAATGAGCGCGTATTGGCAAGTATCTAAACGAAATTGTAAATTTAATACTTGCCTCCCACTATTTTTCAGCGAGCCTCTAACCCTTTGTTGAGTACTCGGGAAACCTTGTTTCCTAGTGGGCTAGGATCCCGTTAAATAACACATAACCTTGACTTTGGCCAACAAGCTGTATGATATTTAACTAGGTAGATCTCTAAGATCAATTGGATCTCATCCAATTCCTAGATCCAGTAGATTGACATCCAAATCCGAAACATATATCTAATATATGCCAATATATCCAATATATTCCCTAACCTTTTTCCTCTGAATCAATTAAGCCTTGGCTTTGACACAACAAACTTAATGATTTAAGTTAAGCGGAACCCATTGACCTTGGAAAGCTTCGTAATCGATGTCAATGGACAAGAAGTGATCTTGACTTTTGCCAACAAATCACAACTTGGACAAGACATGCGATATAGAACAAAGCCTTCATGATTCAAACACATCCGCGATGGACAAAGGCCTTGACTTTGGCCAACAAACCAGTGCCAATCTTGGATCTTGAGAATGAATCACTCAATGGAAGGAAAAAAAGCTAAATATTTATTGAGGGTTTTTCGCATAATTGGCAACCAATTAATTATCTTTGATTAGGTCTCATCATACACCCTTAAACATGCATTCTAAAAGCATAATAAGGTGCGATAAATAAATTAATAATGATATGTGGATGGATATTTAAAACAACTTGTTCCTAGAACAAATCTCTCCTTTTCCTCTCTCCCGCTAGCACAAATCTTACTTCTACCCAATTAAATAACACTTCTAAAGAAACCTCATTTATATTGAGGGGAATAGGTGAGAAGAGAAATACAAAGAGTCAAGAGATAATAGGCTGGACACGCAGGTCCAATTTAATAAATTCTAAATTTATTACAATAATTTCCAAAATTGCCCTCACCCATCTAATATCCATACGATATACATTATTCATACATCACATCCATGTATTCACGCAAAGTATGTTATCAATCAATCTAATCCAATTAATTAATCTGAAATTAATGACCATCCAACAGTAATTGTAACTATTAAGACATAGCGATTTTGGGGCTGATTTTGACATTGTAGAAGTCCTAATTTGAGAGAAGTTCCTTGATGAAAATTGTAGGTGTAAATGTTACTTTATTATAATTTCTTACAAATTATCATTTAGAGTCTGGATGAAAGAGATATAAATATTCTGAAATGATTGATCTGTAACTTATAAATATAATAGTCATTTTTATTTATTTTTAGGGTCGAAATATATTGACGATGGTATTTGTTTTAAAGCTTGTGACTTGTAAATCAATAATTTATAATTTTTTTCTTGAGACAATTTATATTTTGTGAGGTATTTATTTTTTAAATTTAAAGTTAAACCCCTCCAACCCCCATTTTTTGGCACCTAAGACCTACGTATATTTTAATTTTTTAGTGAAAAAATTATAATTATATTATTTGACTATGTATATTTATGTCTTTTTATATGTAGGTAGTGTAAATGGGAAGAATCATTTGTACTTGAACTTACTTGGAAGAGTCTTACTGATCTTGGGAGAGAATAATATCCATTTTTAAAATAAATTTATTTAAAAAAAATCATATTTCTCATAACCTATTATAGAAAAACCCTATCTTTTAACTCTTTACCTCTTTAATCCTAAGGTTTTAAGTTTTATTCCTCTTTATTTCTTTTTTAACTAATAATATATTTGACCTAATTTTTAATCTTTTTTATCCTTCTAAAGTCAAAAGATGAAATTTAATGTTTACACAAACAATGTTATTGTTCACTTGACAATAAATTTAATTTTTTTCCTTTAAAAATTGAGCGGGTTTGGGCCCTGATTTTTAAAAGTATGTATTTTTATTTTAAATACACATTAAATATTTATTCTTCTTTTATTTTTGTGTGCAGATGCAACCACTTATAATCACATTATGACTGTGCATAACACAATCAAACACCTAATTGACAGTCATTTCGTGATTGTAGGTAAAAAAAATTACAGTCACGATGTGACTATTCAATGTACACACTGAAGGTTGATAATGTGATTGAGATAACTAATGAAATTGAGATCACAAGTGTTGGGTTTTCTAGGTCAAACCAATATCAAATTAAGCGATGAAATGTGCGAATACATCAAAGTAAGATGGCGGAAATACTCACTTTGATCGGCTTTTGCGATGCGAAGAACACAAAAAAATTTCTTCATAGATGATTCGGCCAAGCCTTCTTTTGTGCTCCTTGTGTTGATCTTCAAGCTCCAAGCTTTGAGTGTTGATTCCATGCTCATAAATGGGTTTCCCTATCACCTTGGAATGACTCCTTTGAAATGTGCTAGGACCTTAGAAAATTGCCACAATTTTTCTTTTTCTTCCTTTGCTAGATTCGGCCAAGCCTTTGCAAAAAAGGGAGAGAGGCGTGAATGATGGAGAGAGATGGAGAGAGTGGTGTATTTGTTTCTAAAACAATTACCAAGCCATTTTCCAAAGTCAAAAAACTTTTGGTATATGCTTTCCAAAAGCAATTTGGAGGGAAAAGAGCATTAATTGCTCTCAAACACCTCCATCACCATAAAGGTGACATGACACACATAAGAAAAAGTGGATGTGACATGTGAGTGACTTGCGATGTGATTTGTGGCCGCATTTGATTCAAAATCAGAGTGGCCTCGCAAACACATTTCGGGCTCAGGTTCGTTATTCCGAATTAACGAATTTTCTGTTGCGACGTAATTAAATCAAATTTAAATAAATAATTATGTCTAGCAAAATTACTATTCATGTCGTTAGCGAATTAATTCTAAATTAACTCATTTGCCCAAATTAAAATCCAATTTTAAATCAGCATCGAATTCTAATTTCGTTTAATATATCGAATATATTATTTTATCGATTAATTCCAAATTAATCGTTCTCTCTCTCTTTAAATAGAATTTTATCCCAGATAAAATATCTCTGTAATTAATCCTAGATTAATTTTCTCTCTCTTATAATTAATCCCAGAATAATTATGTCCGAGTCATACGTCATCGGTGAATCTCGGGAAGTGACCTATAAGATCTCCTGATATGATGGTGATGAGTGGTATTTATATCACTATTTCCCACTCATTTAACTTAATATTGTGTATAGTTTCTTGAGTTTTGTGAACGTTTTGATGTGTTTTATTGTTATTTTGCAGATAAATAAAGTTTGGACAGCACTGGAGGCAATTTGGGGCAAAACCGGACAAAAATGCGTCAACAGGGATATTTTCGTCTTCTGCGCGTCGCGCCGTGGAACACTGCGCGCCGCGACGCCCAGCGTGAGCCGAATCTGCTAACATGCGCCTGGTCAACGGTCAACCATTTGAAGAAGTTTGACTTTGCTAAAATGCGCCGTGCCACGTGTCACCATCAAAGCGGATCTGCTAACATGCGCCGTGCCACGTGTCATCATCATATGCTGCCGACACTCAGACTTGACACGTGTCGCCTCGTCATCAGCCACATCATCGGTCAACAAGTCAACCATGCCACGTGTCATGCCACATCATCATCCACGTCAGCAGGTCAACCGAGTCAACTTGCCACGTCAGCCTCAGCCAATCACAACTTGACACGTGTCGCCACGTGTCGCAATCCTATTGTGCCGACAAGTGAACAGTCAGCCGCCACGCCACGTCATCGCCACGTCGTCGCCGCGTCAGCATGACGTCATCAATGACGTCATCACAATAATTGAGAATTAGCCGCCTTGACACGTGTCGCGTGAACAGTCAGCCGCCTTGCTACGTGTCAAGCTGTCATCGTGCCACGTCGACAAATCCAGCGTCGCGACGCTGAGGTCCTTGGCGTCGCGACTCTGGAACAGTGAAAAATTTGCCTATAAATTCAGCGCAAAATTTCAGAATTTTGGACACCTCTCTCTCTCTTAAATTCTCTCTAAGGAGAGAGTTTCTCTCTCTAGAATTTTTATTTTTATTTTTTTTAGTTTTTTTTATTTTTAGTTTTGTAAATAATTTAATTACTTTTTGTAATAATAGTAATTTAATTTTTACTTTTTACTTTTTACAGTTTTTACTATTCACCATGTTGAAGTAATTTCCTCAGCTAGGGTGAAAGGTAATTCTTTTACTGTTACTATTTAGATTAATCTCCCTTAAAAATAATATATTCACTATTTAAAATATTGACTTAATAAGGAATACCGCTATATTGGTCGGTTGGTAATGTAATTTTAATCTGGTTTAAACCTGACCAATCAAGGATACCGCCAGACTGGTCGGTTGGTAAATTTATTTTTGGTTCCGCCTTAATGGCTGGTTGGACTTAATTTGACTTAATCCGGATACCGCCAGACTGGTCGGTTGGTAATATTATCACAAGTTTATATATTATTTTATGGGAGATATCTAAATTAGTAGTAGTAAAAGTAATTCATTTTACCTTAGCATTTTATTTTATTTTATTTTACTTTTCAGTATTTTTATTTTATGTATTTTATTTTTATAGTCCTAGTTATGTGTTAGTTAATTAGGGGTTGTGATGACTTTTAATATCACCGGTTTATAAGGGATTATTTTATAGTTGGGTAATTTAAAGATTTATTTATTAAGTCTTAAGCTTAATGCTTCTTGTTGTCTGATCACCAATAAGATTGATATGGTAAATCTAAAATGAACTAGACATAGGGATTTTAGGTTTCAGCCTTAGACTTAATAGCCCACGATCTTCCTTGAGGATAGATAACCCTTTAATAGATTTCCTTACAGGATAGGAATATACCTGTCGGGCGGGGGTAGCCATAATTGGAACTTAAACTTAATAAATCCAGATAATTTGGTTGACATAGACATATGGTTCAATAAGGTTAAACTGGGTAATTGTGTCTGACCATCGACAGAGGCTTACACATAATTTAGTGTTCCAGGTTAATAAATCAATATATTACCAACTTTAAGATAACCACTTCATCTTTAAAATGATATTAAAAGAAATCACAACCCTAGATCTTTGTATCTTTTGTTATTTTCCTTAGTATTTTCTTTTGTCTTTTTATTTATTTATTTATTTTGTAAAACCACTTTCAACCAATCAAACAATCATTCTCTTCTCCCTATAATTAGATATTTGTAAATAAATAGATTCAACAATTAATAACAACAGTAGGAATTAAGTCCTCGTGTGATCGATATTTTTATACTACTTGAACGATACGTGCGCTTGCGTTATACGTGTGTGTTTACGCCGGTCAAGTTTTTGGCGCCGTTGCCGGGGACTTATATTTCTTGAGTTGTTAATTTTGAAGCTATCTAATTTACTTGTATCTAATTTTCTTTATTTTTATCTGTAATTTTTATTTCTTTCTTTTGATTTCAGGTGACTTAAAAATGGAACATTACTGGGAGATTAAAAGACTACGTGCTGTACAAGAAGATACACCCCAAATCTGGGAGCAACAGTCCAGTTTTCTGAGGCCTGTTGTCCAGCCCAACAATTATCACTGGATGCCAGAATCAAGCAATACTACATTTACTCATCAGAACTCAATGTGGAGATGTGACATATGTAATGGTGACCACCCAAGAGATTATTGCGAATACAACTACAATCCAGGGTGGCAGAACTATCAAGATCCTTCATGGTATGACAAGCCATCACATTTCACAGAACCACATTTTCCATCTTATCCACCATTTTCCTTCGATCCTTATCAAAAACCAGAACCATCAGAGGAAGAACAATTGATTCACATGTTCAAAGAACAGATAGCTCGATTTGATGCACAATTTCAGAGTCAAACAGAATCCATACAGAGAATGACAGATCAGATCAGACAATTAACAGAGAACCAGAACTACATACCTCAAGAACCAGTTTCAGATAACACTGATGAAACCTTCGAGTACCAAACATTTCACTATGACATTTCAACAGAGGAGGAGGCTGAGCAGTATCAACAATCAGAAGTATCAGTTCAGGAACCCGAACCGGCAAAGTCTCGATTTGACTTTTATTATTCAGATTCTGACGAGGATGAAGCTGAAATATTTGTACCAACTGCATCAAAAATTGAGGATGGAATTCTGTATCCTCAAAATGAAGATCTTGGAGATTCCATTGCACAAATGTTTGAAGAAGATCTACCTGAACCAATCATTTCACTCAGATCAGAGGATGAAGACCTAATGTCAGACACATCTTTTCATCCTCAGGTAGAGCAAGAAACAGAGCAAATGGAGGAGCAAAAGTCTGACCTTAATAAAAATCCAGAGCATTCAGGAAAAAACATCGTTGTATTGGGGAGTACAAATCAAAGATATCACCCAGAAGCTTGACAGAATGGAACTTCCATTCCAAGTCAAGCACCATTCGAGACCTCCTGATTTTCTTTCTTTCTTTGCAGGAACCAAGAGAGCAATAAAGATTAAAAAGGTGGCACGAGCATTGAATGAGACAAAATATTTTTTGCCATTTTACCGTTGGAAGAGACCCTTCAAGAGCAACGCTCACGGGATTGTCTTTAATCGGACATCCAAAACGACATTGAAACCTCCTTGACAAATAGATTTCAGTCACGTCTGACTGAAGACGAAAAATTTAGCGCTAGCAGGGAGGCAACCCATGCAATTTGTTTTTGTAATTTATATTTTATGTGAACTTTTTAATTTTGTGTGTTAGTTTTGCAGGAAAAATAAAAACGGAATTTTTCAGGACAAAGCAAGCCAGTGCAAGCGGGATTTTCAAAATAAAAATTTGACAAAATCACGAAGATACAAAGTTGATCCAGGAGACGGCCAAGTAAGGAGACATCTTTTGAGACGCGTCCCTATGGATTTATCCGTCGCAAGACATGATTTTGCCAAAAAAAATAAATAAATAAATAAATAAAAAAAAAAAAAAATTCAGCGTCGCGACGCTGACTCGAAATCAGAGACATAAGCAGAGGCATTGGCAGCATCTCCTTTCACTCTTCATCTTCTTCATCCTCAACCACCGAGCCTTTGATTGAGTACCACCACTGCCAGCCACTCATTCGGCCAAGTCACAATCCGAGCAACACAACACCACAAGCTTCGCCGAACCCGCCACTACCTTCATCACCGTGACCGAGTCTTAGCCAACCAAGATCCACACCGTGAGCAACCAGAACTGAACCAACCACCCTTGCCATGTCCAGCCACTGAGCCGGCCGACCAGAAACCCAATCCAAAACCAACAGAACCGAGAGAACCCACCACTGCCAAAATCAGAATTTGAGATTAACGGTTATAATTTGATAAAATTTGATTTGTTAATTGGTAAATTGATTTGGTAATTAGGATTGATATGTGGTGTGTTTGATTTGGGAATTTTCAATTGCGAAGGGTTGGATTGTGGATTAATTTGATTCGTAGATGTGGGGGGACGAAGAGTTGAATTGGAGTGTTTGTGGCATTTGATAGATTTAGGTTGTGTTGGATAATCAAAATTCAGGGGAGATTCTGTCGGATTTTTCTGAAAATACCAAAGTTGGGATTTGATTGGTGATAATTTTTTATGGTGATTTTGGGAAATTTGATTTTTTAGAGGTGATTCTGCCAAAATTTTTAATGAAAAATGGTCAAATAGCAATTGTGGTAAGAACCGTAATTTGGGCATAATCTTAATCGGTAATTTTTCTTATCGGTAATTTTTCCTGTAAAATTTCAGCTGACCAGGTATTATCGTCTAAACTCTTCTGCTACTGTTTAAGACATTGGGGACAATGTCTCATTTAGGTTTGGGGGAGGGAATTAGTTGATTAATATCTTGTTTTTAGTTGTATGTTGTTTTTATTTTTTGTTAGTTCAAAATTTTTCGAAAAATACAAAAAAAATTTGAAAATTTTTCAAAAATTACAAAAATATTTTGTGTTTGTGTGTTTTTATTTTGACTAAAAAGGTGGAATTGGTGAGAGGTAGCCGAGTAAGGAATTTCCGCTCCTGAGACGTATCTCAAACCTATTTCGAAATAAGTTAATTTTTGTTTATTTCCTTTTGAATTATTTAATTTGTGAATTCTCCATAAATCTGACTAAAATGAATCTTCTTATGTTCAGTTGACAGGTATTATGAACTTACATGGAAACATACGGACATGAGCTAAAATTGAAAAGTTTGTAATATTCCGTGCTATAGTTTAATTGGAGGAAGCATCTCAAATAGTGATGGAGTAAAAAAAATTTAAAAAAAAAAAAAAAAAAACGTCCGAGATCCGAGTTATTAAGTCTGTAAGGGTATTTTAATACCTAGTGCCCTAAAACCAACTGGTTTGGGAGTCATTGGCCCAAAGCTCGCTACATGGATCGAAGATGCTGCAAAAATATATTATATCTGAAGTCTGAGTAATTAAGTTCGTAGGGGTGTCTTAACACCTGGTGCCCTAAAGCCAACTGGTTTCGGAGCCACCGACCCAAAGCTCGCTACATAGACGGTAGGTATTGTATAAAAATAAAAAAGAGAAAAAATCAAAGAAAAAATCAGAAAAATCAGAAAATTATTCATTGCTACAAAAAGGTGTGAAATCTGATAAAACTTTAGGACAAAAATATTACTCTCTTATCAACTGCACTTATGACTGTTGTGGGCAAAATGTGTTGATTAATATTTTGTTAGCTATGTATAAGGAGAATGGTAAAAATAATCGGAGAATTTACTTATTCAGTAATTTAGAAAGAAACAAAACAACTAGTAACTTGGAGTAGAATTTTCACCTGATTAGTCACTAACTTCTTTATTCTCTTTTCGCTTGTCTTTTTGCTTTTTTGTGCATTAGTTTTAATACCTTTTTACTTTTGTAAGATGTTTGTGGGTATCATTGCTGTAAACCCTCACGAGACTACACTCGTCCACTAGGGACACCTAGGGGTTTAAAGGCTTGTTGCATATGCTAAATGCAACCGTGATCCCTACGAAAATGGTTTAGTTAAATTTTGTTATGTTATTTTATTTTGTATTTTGCTCGAGGACTAGCAAAATGTTAGGTTTGGGGGTGTGATGAGTGGTATTTATATCACTATTTCCCACTCATTTAACTTAATATTGTGTATAGTTTCTTGAGTTTTGTGAACGTTTTGATGTGTTTTATTGTTATTTTGCAAATAAATAAAGTTTGGACAGCACTGGAGGCAATTTGGGGCAAAACCGGACAAAAATGCGTCAACAGGGATATTTTCGTCTTCTGCGCGTCGCGCCGCTGGAACACTGCGCGCCGCGACGCCCAGCGTGAGCCGAATCTGCTAACATGCGCCTGGTCAACGGTCAACCATTTGAAGAAGTTTGACTTTGCTAAAATGCGCCGTGCCACGTGTCACCATCAAAGCGGATCTGCTAACATGCGCCGTGCCACGTGTCATCATCATATGCTGCCGACACTCAGACTTGACACGTGTCGCCTCGTCATCAGCCACATCATCGGTCAACAAGTCAACCATGCCACGTGTCATGCCACATCATCATCCACGTCAGCAGGTCAACCGAGTCAACTTGCCACGTCAGCCTCAGCCAATCACAACTTGACACGTGTCGCCACGTGTCGCAATCCTATTGTGCCGACAAGTGAACAGTCAGCCGCCACGCCACGTCATCGCCACGTCGTCGCCGCGTCAGCATGACGTCATCAATGACGTCATCACAATAATTGAGAATTAGCCGCCTTGACACGTGTCGCGTGAACAGTCAGCCGCCTTGCTACGTGTCAAGCTGTCATCGTGCCACGTCGACAAATCCAGCGTCGCGACGCTGAGGTCCTTGGCGTCGCGACTCTGGAACAGTGAAAAATTTGCCTATAAATTCAGCGCAAAATTTCAGAATTTTGGACAAACCTCTCTCTCTCTTAAATTCTCTCTAAGGAGAGAGTTCTCTCTCTAGAATTTTTATTTTTATTTTTTTTAGTTTTTTTTATTTTTAGTTTTGTAAATAATTTAATTACTTTTTGTAATAATAGTAATTTAATTTTTACTTTTTACTTTTTACAGTTTTTACTATTCACCATGTTGAGTAATTTCCTCAGCTAGGGTGAAAGGTAATTCTTTTACTGTTACTATTTAGATTAATCTCCCTTAAAAATAATATATTCACTATTTAAAATATTGACTTAATAAGGAATACCGCTATATTGGTCGGTTGGTAATGTAATTTTAATCTGGTTTAAACCTGACCAATCAAGGATACCGCCAGACTGGTCGGTTGGTAAATTTATTTTTGGTTCCGCCTTAATGGCTGGTTGGACTTAATTTGACTTAATCCGATACCGCCAGACTGGTCGGTTGGTAATATTATCACAAGTTTATATATTATTTTATGGGAGATATCTAAATTAGTAGTAGTAAAAGTAATTCATTTTACCTTAGCATTTTATTTTATTTTATTTTACTTTTCAGTATTTTTATTTTATGTATTTTATTTTTATAGTCCTAGTTATGTGTTAGTTAATTAGGGGTTGTGATGACTTTTAATATCACCGGTTTATAAGAGATTATTTTATAGTTGGGTAATTTAAAGATTTATTTATTAAGTCTTAAGCTTAATGCTTCTTGTTGTCTGATCACCAATAAGATTGATATGGTAAATCTAAAATGAACTAGACATAGGGATTTTAGGTTTCAGGTTCAGCCTTAGACTTAATAGCCCACGATCTTCCTTGAGGATAGATAACCCTTTAATAGATTTCCTTACAGGATAGGAATATACCTGTCGGGCGGGGGTAGCCATAATTGGAACTTAACTTAATAAATCCAGATAATTTGGTTGACATAGACATATGGTTCAATTGGGTTAAACTGGGTAATTGTGTCTGACCATCGACAGAGGCTTACACATAATTTAGTGTTCCAGGTTAATAATCAATATATTACCAACTTTAAGATAACCACTTCATCTTTAAAAAATGATATTAAAGAAATCACACCCTAGATCTTTGTATCTTTTGTTATTTTCCTTAGTATTTTCTTTTGTCTTTTTATTTATTTATTATTTTGTAAAACCACTTTCAACCAATCAACAATCATTCTCTTCTCCCTATAATTAGATATTTGTAAATAAATAGATTCAACAATTAATAACAACAGTAGGAATTAAGTCCTCGTGTGATCGATATTTTTATACTACTTGAACGATACGTGCGCTTGCGTTTACGTGTGTGTTTACGCCGGTCAGATGGCAGTAAATCCCGGTGATGTATAATCTGTATCAGCCGTAGTATACATATTATTGCGTATTGCGATCCAGTATCGGATGTCACGTGCTAGGCCTGGGGCTGGAATTGTGTCTACCCCGTACGAAGCACATATCGGATCTCTGGTAACTAGTCTCTATAATCGGATAAACATGACCTAGTCATATTATCCCGTTAGCTGCAGCATATAAGAGTACCAGTTTCATATCCTATGTAATCATCATCTCCACTATGAATGAATTGATACATTCATCTTGACATCACACCCAATACACTACGATTCTCAATATACCCATAAGAGGCGTCCACATAACCTGTTAAAGCCCTAGACGACCAAAACCAAAGTATATTGATTGTCGCAAGTATTAGCGATGCAAGTCTCAGGTTAAGACCAAATACAAATACCCTAATTCGGACTTCCATAGACACATAGTCATACTACCAATGGAATTCCGAGGGGTCTATCCAAAGCGAAGCTGTTTTCGTACCATCGGTAAACACAACCTCCTATTACACTTGCATCCAATACCCAAATATATGAGAAATATGCTGTTATGCTCCCATAACACGCACAAGTGCAATACTAGTCTATTTCGCATTATCGATGTCAAATCTCGATAATACTACGACTAGGGATGTTTTAATGATTAAACCTTAGTGGATTAATATTGTCTCATATCTTATTAATCCGGAACATCATATGGACTTTTATCATTTATATATATCCGGTAATCTAATTACAAATGATAAAAGAGCAATTTCTTTTGTCACATAGTTAATTTGTACAACAACACCATGTTCTGTACAAACAGTGATGATATGGGTCATAATTGTCCAACAATCTCCCACTTGGCCTATAGCCAATCACTCAAGTGTCCTACACTTGAACTATGTACTGGTCGCTCAAACTTCTGCTGAGAAACTGCTTTCGTCAGCGGATTTGAAAAATTATCATCTGATGCGATTTATTCAATCATCACATCGCCACGATGTATGATCCGAACGAATCAGATGAATAGTTGAAATATAAACTTGGATTATTGATGAGACCATTAATTCTTTAGCCTGTGTTGTAGCCTAGCTCAGCTGCTAACAAAACTATTCCTAATCTAATTAGGATTATTTAGATCCAAAGTGCTTCTATTGCTGCCTCAGCTGCATCAATATTCCGCTTTTGTTTATTACGGCAACAGTATCTTGCTTGGAAGATTTCCATCTCACTGTTCCGTTATTCAAACTATATAGTACCTTTTTGACTTATAGTCATTTTTATCGGTTAGGAAACTTGCAACAGTGAACCCAGTCACCTTAAGTTCTCCTTCTCATAATTTAAGAAAGCATCCTTAGTTCATCTAAGATACTTAAGGATATTCTTAACATCAATCCAGTGTCCATCACATGGATTGTCCTGATTGTGACTTCATATGCTCAAAGCATATGAGACATCGGGTCGCGTACATATATTTCAATGTACGAGTTCTCGGAGAGTGTCAATAATTTTTAGATCTATCCCAGTAGATCCTTATTCCTAGAATAAAGGTTGTCTCTCCCAAGTATTCCACGAAGAATTTTCATGAAAGCCAAGCTTTCACCGATTATATTATGGGAATGTCATTTCCAATAAATGATATATCATCATTATATATAGGACAATCATTGTCAGTGCGCTCCCACTAACCTCCTTAAATACACAAGAATCATTTTCATTTTGAATTAAATCATATACCATTATGATTACATCAAAACGCTGGTTCCAAGAACGTAATACTTGCTTCAATCCATAAATGGATCGATTTAACTTGAAAACCTTGTTTGCTTGTTTTGGTATAACAAAACTGTCAGGATGTTGTAAACATCCTCCAAAAGGTTTCCGTTTAAGGAAAGCGGTTTTGACGTTCAGCTTCCATATTTCATAAATGAAACATGCAGCATTAGCAAGCATTATCCAAATGGATTTAATCATGACAACGGGTAAAAGGTTTCGTCATAATCGACACAATGTTGATAACGATACCTTTTTGCTACAAGCCTAGCTTTGTACGTTGGTATGTTGCCATCCATGTATGTCTTCCTTGAAGACTTATATAGTACCAATAGGCACAATGACTTGTGGTACATCAACCAGTGTCCAAACTTGGTTGGTATACATGGAATCCATTTGGACATCATGGCACTTTGCCATAATAGAGAGTCGATACCTTGTATCACTTCTTCATACGTAGTCGGTTTGTCTTCCTCAATAAGATTGACATCTTCATAAGGTGAGATCAGAAACTCATACCTCTTAGGTTGTTCTGACTATCTCTGACTTACGCGGTTCTTGTGTATTGGAAGATTGTGGTACCGTTTCATCCCTGATGAACTGTTTGTGTTCCATTACGGAATCAGTGCCTGGAACAGTATTACTCTGATTTTCATCGAGTTTTATTTTCCTCTCAGTTACCACTGCATATAGGTATTCCTCTTAGGAAAAACGCATGGAGAGCAACAATTACATTGTTCTCTTGTGAGTTGTATAAGTACTATACTTTGGTTTCCCTAGGATAACCTACAAATTAGGCACTTATCCGATTTAGGCTTTAGTTTGGTATCATCCAAACATATGCCCAGCATTCCCAAATCTTTAGGAATGAGAAAACCCGGTTTCTTTCCTGTTCATATCTAATATGAAGTCTGCCAATAGATTTTTATGAAACCTTATTCAAAATAAGTATTGCACTGTTTAATGCGTATCCCTAGAAGGAAAATGGTAGCTCAGAACGACTCATGATTAACCTTACTATGTCCAACAAGGTTCAGTTTCTTACTTCAGACACACCGTCAAATTTAGGTGTTCCGTGAAGAGTTCACATTGAAAGAATACTATACTCTTTCAAGTAATTGAGGAACTTATTACTTAAGTATTTTCCACCATGGTCTAACCGTGACGGTTTAATACTTTAGCCGATCTTTCTGTCTACTTCGTGTCGAAACTCTTAGAATTTATCAAAAGTTTCCGATTTTTGTTTCAAAAGAAACACATAACCATAACGTGATGCCACATCCGTAAAGGTTACGAAGTGTTCATATCCACCTCTAGCCTAGCTAGACATGGGCCCACTTTCGTCACTATGAACGAGGGCTAACAGATCGGTAACATTTGTACTTTTACCAAGTAAAAGGGTATTTTAGGCACTTTTCCTAATAAACTAGATTCGTAGACATCATTTGAATAGAATCAAATCCATCCTAGTATTCAATCTTCAAAAGTGTGGATATACGAGTCTTGTTTAATGTGTCCCAAACAAAAATGCCACAAATAAGTCCCATCTGATTAATTCAGTTTGAGCTATTTGTTTGTCATGTTATATATATGTCCTTTGTCTTCCCAGAAGACAGTGATGATTGCCTTTGCCCTTTTTAGAAGCTCTGGCTCTGCCTCCTTGAGCATAGCCATCAACTCTCCAAGAGTTTTCTCTTGGTTCATAATGAACCTGCCCCAGCTTTCGGGTAGACATTATAAGATCAAACCTTTGGTAGTCTCGGCCACGTAGGTAATGCCCAGCTAACCTAGCTGATCGATGTCAGCAATCATCTGCAACATCTAGTGCTCGACAGATGTACCCTCTGACATACGTGTGCAAAAGAGCTTCTTTTGCAATTTATACTTCTAAGATTTAAGAATAAATCTATGAAGATCTTTAATTTCATCATCATGGTACAAGGATCTAATCCTTAATTTTGACAACAAAATTAATGTTGGTGTTGCTAAGGTCCCTAGATCATTAAACAAGCATGAAATAAGTGCGATACAAATCAACGAAGTTTCGGAATACTCACATCGATCGGTTGAGCGACCTTTGAAGAATAAAACTTCATTTCTGCCCATGGCAGCTCACGGCAGTGGCAGTGAGCATTCCACTATTTTCGGCCATTTGGATCATCTTCGTCAAGCTCCAAGCTTCGTCAAATGATTCCTGGCTCATGGGTAGACTTCCCTATCACATTCGCATGACTTCGTAGTGTGCTAGCACTCCTGATTTTGCCACAAAATCGCGACTCTAAGCTTCCTATTTTCTCCTTGTCACTCGGCAGTTCACTGCCAAAACAGAAGGAAAAATGAGCCCCAAGGGCATGAGAGAAGAAAGAAATTTGGAGAGAAGAGTTGTGAGAGAGAGATGGAAAAAATGTAATAGATAATTGATTTCTAAAATCCATTTACCATATACCACTTTTGATTTACAAAAAATCAAGCAATTAAATGATTTCCATCAACTCCCATCAATCCATCAATCTATCAAATCAAGTGACATGTTGTCACATCACTCAAAGTGACTAATGATTTGACGCTTGATGCGACTAGCGATTTGACGTTTGATTTGACTTGCGTGCCTCACTTGAATTTGAAATGCGAATGCGCTCGCAAACAATCTCGGGCTCGGGTTCGCTAATTCCAAATTAACAAATTTTCTGTTGCATCGTAATTAAATGATTATGCTTAGCGAAATCACTATTCACGTCGCTAACGAATTAATTCTAAGTTAACTTGCTCGCCCGAATTAAAATCAAATTTCAATTCCACGTCGAAATCGAATTTCGTTTAATATATCGAATATATTAATTTAAACCGATTAATTCCAAATTAATCATTATCTCTCTTTAATGGATATTTTATCCCAGATAAAATATCTCTCCGCAATTAATCCAGATTATTATTTTCTCTCTCTTCTAATTAATCACATATAATTTAGAGTGCGAGTCATACGTCATCGGTGAATCTTCGAGAAGCGACCCATGAGATCCCCGTATATGTTGGCAGTAAATCGGTCGCTGGACTACCCGAACACGTAAGTACCTAGTACTACGTTTTACCAATTTACAAGACAAGGTTGGCTTCTAGCAAAGCGCCATGCCTACCCAATTCTCCAGAAATATCCTTACAGAAATAAAGGATCTATATCAGGCGTAGTATACATAGTATTGCGTATGTCAATCCAGTATCGGATGATCACGTGCTAGGCCTGGGGCTGGAATTGTGTCTTCCCCGTACGAAGCACATGTCGGATGTCTGGTAACCAGTCTCTATAACGGATAAATATGACCTTGTCATTTATCCCGATGACTGCAGTACTTAAGAGTACTAGTACCGTATCCTACCTGACCATCATCTCCATATGACTGGAGTGACTCTACCGTCTTGACATCACACCCAACACACTGCGATTCTCAATATACCCAGCATAGGCGTACACAGAACATGTTAAAGCCCTGGAGAACCGCAACCAAAGTATATTGATTGTCGCTAAGTATTAGCGGTGCAAGTCTCAGGTTAAGACCAAATACACATATCCTGATTTCGGACTTCCATAGACACATAGTCAAACTACCAATGGAATTCGAGGGGGTCTATCAGAGCGAAGCTGTTTCCCGTTACCATCGGTTAAAACACAACCTCCTATTACAGTTGCATGAGTATCATATACCCAAATATATTATAACTATGTCGTTGTGCCCTCACAACGCGCACAAGTGTAATACTTGTCTTTTACGTATTTATCGATGTCAATCTCGATAATACTCTGACTAGGATATTTAATGATTTATCCTTCGTGGACTGATACTGTCTCATATCATTCTCAATCCAGGAACAAATCATAGGGACCTCCTATCATTTATACATCTAGGTGATCTAATCACAAATGAAATGATAAGAGAGCAATCTCCTTTGTCACATAGTTAATTTGTACAACAACACCATGATCCGTACAAATAGTGACGTTATGGGTCATAATTGTCCAACAATCTCCCACTTGGCCTATAGCGAGTCACTCGAGTGTCTTACACCCGAACTATGTACGGTTGGCTCAAATTGCTGAGAAAAAGCTTTCGTCAGCGGTTTTGCATGATTATCATCT
The DNA here is from genome assembly GCA_019454045.1 of Zanthoxylum bungeanum. Taxonomy (NCBI): domain Eukaryota; kingdom Viridiplantae; phylum Streptophyta; class Magnoliopsida; order Sapindales; family Rutaceae; genus Zanthoxylum; species Zanthoxylum bungeanum. The sequence goes on from SKCR01019006.1 coordinate 49,136, forward strand.
GATGGGATTTATTCGATCATTACATCACCACGATGTATGATCCGAATGAATCAGATGAATATCGAAGTATGTATCTGGATCGTTGATGAGACCATTAATTCTTTAGCCTGTGCTGACACCTAGCTCAGCTGCTAACATAATTATATCTAATCTAATTAGATTTGTTATCGACCCAGAAGGCTTCTATTGCCGCCTCAGCTGCAGCAATAATCCGCATTTGTTGTTTATACGGTAACAGTATCTTGCTTGGAAGATTTCCAGCTCACTGTTCCGTTATTCAAACTGTTAGTACCATTTGTGACTTTTAGTCGTCTTTATCGGTTAGGAAACTTGCTACAGTGATCCCAGTCACTTCAAGTTCTCCTCTTTGAGATTAAGACAGCATCCTTAGTTCTCTAAGATACTAACGAAGATGTTCTTAACATCAATCCAGTGACTATCACTTGGATTGGCCTGTTTGTGAATCCATATGCTCAAAGCGTATGAGACACCAGGTCGCGTACATTTTTCAATGTACGATTCTCGGAGAGAGTTTTCTTGAAAGCCAAGCTTTCCACGATTTTTTTTATGGGAATATCATTTCCAAGAAATGACATATTATCATTATTTTATAGGACAGCCACTGTCAGTGCGCTCCCACTAACCCTCTTATATACACAAGAATCATTTCGTTTTGAATTAAATCATAAACTACTATGATTGCATCAAAACGATAATTCCAAGAATCTATGCTTGCTTCAATCCAAACATGGATCGAATAACCTGCAAACCTTGTTTGCTAGTTTTTGTACGACAAAACCGACAGGATGTTGTAAACATCCTCCAAAAGGTCTCCTTTTCAGGAAAGTGATTTTCCCGTTAAGCTGACATATTTCATACATGAAACATGCAGCATTAGCAAGCATTATCCAAATGGATTTACTGTGGCAACAGGTAAAAGATTGAATCGTAATCGATACAATTGTTGATAACGATACCTTACCGCTAAAAGCCTAACTTTATACGTTGGTATGTTGCCATCCATGTATGTCTTCCTTGAAGACTTATAAGTACCAAGAGGCACATGCCTTGCGGTACATCAACTAGTATCCAAACTAAATTGATAATACATGGAATCCAATTCGGATATTATGGCACTTTGCTATAAAAAGGAGTCGATACCTTGTATCACTTCCCCATACGTAGTCAGTTGGTATACCTCAATAAGATTGACATCTTTATGAGGTGAGATCAGAAACCCATACCCCAGGTTGCTTTCTGACTCTCTCCTCCTCCGACTTACGCGGTTCTTGTGTATTCGAAGATTAATGGTAATAGTTTCATCCTTGATGAACTATTTGTGTTCCATTAGGATTCGGTGCCTCGAATAGATATTACGTACTTACTCCGATTTCATCGAGTTTTACTATCCTCCCACTTACCACTGCATATCGTATTCCTCTTAGGAAAACCGCATGGTGAGCAACAATTACATTGTTCTCATGTGAGTTGTATAAGTACTATACTTTGGTATCCCTAAGATAACCGACAACTAGCACTTATCCAATTTGGGTTTTAGTTTGGTATCATCCAAACGTATGCCTAGCATACTTAAATTATCAGGAATGTGAAACCCGGTTTCTTTCCCGTTCATATCTAATATGAAATCTGTCTAACAGATTTTAATGGAACCTTATTCAAAATAAGTTCTGCACTGTTTAAAGCTTATCTGTTGAAGGAAAAGGTAGCTCAGAGCGACTCATGATTAACCTTATCATGTCCAACAAAATTCGGTTACTCAGTTCGGGCACACACCCGTCAACTGACGTGTTCCGGGAGGAGTCCTCATTTGAAAGAATACTATACTCTTTCAAGTATATAAGAAACTTATGCTTAAGTACTTTCCATTATGGTCTTACCATGACGGTTTAATACTTTAGCCGATCTGTTTGTCTATTTCGCGTCGAAAACTGTAAAAGTTTCCGATTTGTGGTTCAATAGAAACACATAACCATAGCGCGATGCCACATCCGTAAAGGTCACGAATATTCATATCCACCTCTAGCCTAGCTAGACATGGGCCCACTTGCTTCACTATGAACTAGGCTAACAGATTGGTGGCATTTTCACTTTTACCAAGTAAGGTGTTTTAGGCACTTTGCCCAATAAACTAGATTCGTAGACTTTATTTGAATGGGATCAAATCAGTCCTAGTACCCGTGTGGATATACGATTCTTGTTTAATTGTGTCCCGAAACAATGATGCCACATTTTAGTTTCTTCTGATCAAATCAGTTTGGGCTATTTTTTTGTCATGTTATATATTCGAGATTCATTTATATTCAAAGTATAAATTCTGTTGTTCACATCTAATGTGTTTATCTTAATATCATCTTTATAAAATAAAACACTTTAGTGTTCCAGAATATAAAGGTTCACCCACAGCGGGTTAAACACTAATATAGAGATAATGTATCTAGTCAAACTAGTTACATTATAACAGTTTCCTAATTTAAGTACACACCCGAAGGTAGTTCCTAAACTTAGGTATCTACGGTTGAAACAACGACTTTCGTCCCAATTCCGATTCGCAGATAAATCTTTATTGAAGTCAATATCCTGTTCAAAACAGATTCTGAACATCAATATCTATATTTTAATGTACCCCACTAAGTATTTAAAATACAATTTCAATACTTAATGAACATATTATGACAAATATATTTGAAGTTAGAGCCTTGCTCGTCTTCAATTCCTTCATGTCTGCTTTGTCCAAATGGTTGT
>SKCR01019007.1:0-51969 GCA_019454045.1 Zanthoxylum bungeanum
TACCAAGGGGTATCTTGTTGTTTCATGGCAAACAGCTGTTCATCTGGAAAAGTTTCTTTAATTGACAGTTCTTTGTCAGCTGTTTCTCCATTCTCGCTCGCCTCGATAAGTGATCTGCCACCTGGTTTTCTGTTCCTTTCCTGTCTCGAATCTCCACGTCAAATTCTTGCAGAAGAAGTATCCAACGGATCAATCTGGGTTTGGCATCTTTCTTTGCGATCAAATATTTGATTGCTGAATGATCTGTGTAGACTACCACCTTGGGACCCAACAGATAAGAACGGAATTTGTCAAAAGCGAACACAACTGCAAGCAACTCCTTTTCAGTGGTTGTGTAGTTGAGTTGAGCTTCATTCAAAGTTCTGCTGGAGTAGTAAATGGTGTGGAAATCTTTGCTTTGCGTTGTCCCAAAACTGCACCTACAGCAAAATCACTAGCATCACACATTACTTCAAATGGAAGGGTCCAGTCTGGTGTTACAATGATGGGGGCAGAAACCAGCTTCTGTTTCAAGATCTCGAAGGCTTCCTGGCATTCTTTGGTGAAGTTGAAAGGCACATCCTTTTCCAGAAGGTTGCAAAGAGGTTTTGCAATTTTGGAAAAGTCTTTGATAAATCTCCTGTAAAAACCTGCATGTCCAAGAAAACTCCGAATGCCTTTGACAGATGTTGGAGGAGGTAGTTTTTCAATTGTCTCGATCTTTGCTTTGTCTACCTCATTCCCTTTTGTGAGATCCGGTGTCCAAGAACAATGCCTTATGTACCATAAAGTGGCATTTCTCCCAGTTGAGTACCAAGTTCGTGTCTTCACACCTTTGTAATACCTGTTCAAGATTTTGCAAACAATGATCAAATGAATCTCCAAATACAGAAAAGTCATCCATGAAAACCTCCATACTCTGCTCCAACATATCTGAGAAGATGGCCATCATGCAACGCTGAAATGTGGCAGGGGCATTACATAGTCCAAATGGCATCCTGCGGAAAGCAAAAGTACCATAAGGACATGTAAATGTGGTTTTCTCCTGATCTCTCCTGCTGGTGCAATGGCAATCTGATTGTATCCTGAATATCCATCCAAAAAGCAATAGAACTCATGTCCCGCCAATCTGTCTAACATCTGGTCAATGAATGGCAGCGGAAAATGGTCCTTTCTGGTGGCTTTGTTCAGCTTACGATAGTCCATGCATACTCTCCATCCAGTCACCGTTCTTGTTGGAATCAACTCGTTCTTTTCATTTGTGACAACAGTAATTCCTCCTTTCTTTGGTACACACTGCATAGGACTTACCCAAGTGCTGTCTGAGATGGGGTAAATGATGCCAGCATCTAACCATTTGATGATTTCTTTCTTCACGACTTCCTTCATGATTGGATTGAGTCTCCGTTGATGCTCCACTGTGGGTTTGTACTCATCGTTCATCAAGATTTTGTGCATGCAAAATGATGGACTAATGCCTCGAATGTCTGCTATAGTCCAACCAATGGCTTTCTTGTGCTCTCGCAATACTCTCAGCAACTTTTCTTCCTGTTCCAATGTTAGCGACGAAGAAATTATAACAGGTAATTCAGAAGAGTTTCCAAGAAATGCATACCTGAGATGGCTCGGGAGTAACTTCAGCTCCAGCTGCGGTGGTTCTTCAATCGAGGGTTGATCCGGTCTGTCTTTGGAAGTTCCAAACTTTCAATTGGTTGTGTCACTTTGAAACGAAACGGCTTGTCAAGATAGTTGATACATTCCATAATTTCAGCATCAAGCTCACTGTCAGACATGTTGGTGATGCAAGCTTCAAGTTTGTCTGTGGGAATTGTATCAGTATCTTGAATGATACTATCAACACATCAATTCTGAAACATTCTTCTTCCTTTTCATCGCTCGGGAATTTCATGGCTTTGAAAACATTGAAAGTAACTTCTTGGTTCCTGAACTTTCATGGTTAGTTCTCCTTTTGTACGTCAATCACAGTTCGACCTGTTGCCAAAATGGTCTCCCAAGAATGATTGGAACATCTTTGTCTTCTTCCATGTCAAGGATAATGAAATCAGCTGGGAGAATGAGTTTGTCAACTTTCACCAACACATCTTCAAACCACTCCTCTTGGAAATGCGAGCGTCCGATCGGCAAGTTGCAAAGAAACAGAGGTAGGCATTGCTTCTCCAATCTGTAGTTTCCTGTAAATAGAAAAAGGCATCAAGTTAACACTAGCACCTAAATCACATAAAGCCTTACCGATGTAATGTTCTCCAATGGTGCACGGGACTGTGAAACTGCCAGGATCTTTCAACTTCGGGGAAGTTTCCTCTGAATGATGGCGCTGCATTCTTCTGTCAATGCTACTGTCTCATAGTCTCCCAATCTCTCGTTTTCGTGAAAGAATGTCTTTCATGAATTTGACATAGCTGGCATTTGTTCCAAGGCTTCTGCAAATGGGATGTTGATATGCAACTTTTTGAACACCTCCAGGAATCGAGCAAACTGCTTGTCCAGTTTGTTTTTCTGAAGACGCTGAGGAAAGGTGGAGGTGGAGTGATCTGTTCTTTTTCCTTTGCTTCTTTTTCCTCCATCTGTTGCTCTGTTTCTTTTGGAACATCTTCTTTGGCTGTTGCCTTGATTCCAACATCTTTGTTAATCTCAGTACCGCTTTCAAGGTGATGGCTTGACATTGCTCCTTCCCTCGGTTCCTTGGATTTGGTTCTGTGTTGCTGGGAAGATTTCCTGGCGGTCTGTAACTCTGAGCATTGGCCAGTTGTCCAATTGATTCTCCAATGCTTTGATGGAAGCTGATTGGTTTGGAACATAGCTTCATATCTTTTTAACTAACTGAGCTAGGACTTTCTGCCATTACTGGTTCTTTTTCATGCTCCTGGCCTTTGTTCTGTTGTTGGAATTCAGGTGGATAGTTCTGCTGTTGGCCTGAATTGTTGCTCCATGAAAAATTAGGATGATTCCTCCACCCTGGGTTGTAGGTGTTGGAATATGGATTGTTCCCTTGTCTGTTGAAATTGTTGACATAATTCACCGTTTCTTCAAGTTGGTTTGACTCTGGTGCTCCTCCATATGGTGAACTTGTGGATCCAGTGTGTTCACAACTTGCGTGCTAAGTGTTTCTAGACATTTGCATATCTGATCCAGCCTGGTATTCACTGCTGTGTTTGCTCCAACTTCATAAATTCCTGCAATTCTTTGGATCATGCTCCTTTCTGTTGGCCACAAGGAATTGTTGTTGGCCATTTCTTCGATTAGGTCCCAGGCTTGATCTTCTCCTTTTGCCATCAAGGCTCCTCCAGCAGCAGCATCGATTGTGGTTCTCATTATTCCAGAAAGTCCATTATAGAATGTTTTGACTTGAAGCCATTTTGGAATCTCATGGTGAGGACATTTCCGGATTAGATCTTTGTATCTTTCCCAAGCTTCGTACAGGGATTCTGAATCTTGTTGTACAAAGGATGTGATGTCATTCCTCAATTTTCCGGTTCTGGCTGGTGGAAAGTACTTTGCAAGAAATTTGGTGGCTAAGTGTTCCATGTTGTGATGGAACCTGCTGGTAGTGAATGTAGCCAAGCTTTAGCTCTGTCTTCAAGGAGTATGGAAAAACTCGCAGTCTCATTGCTTTTCTCTATGCTCTGTTGTAGTTAAAAGTGCCGCAAACTTCCAGGAAGTTGCTGATGTGCGGCGTTATTAGGATCTTCAGTTGCATTCCCCCCCGAACTGAACTGACTGATGAATCATCTGAATGCATGTTTTGATGTCACACGCATTTGCTGGTAAGGAGGAAGTACAATACAGGAAATGAAGTCTGTCAACCACCGGAATGGTTCTGTCTCGAATGGGAATTGGTGGTGCAACGTTCAAAGGTTCAGGTTCCATGTTGACTAAAGCTTCTTGGCCTTCTCGCCTTTCCCTTCTCAACTGTCTGATGGTTCTTTCAATTTCTCTTGGTCAAGCGGTCGGAGTTCAAAGCTTCTGGTTCGTCTCATGAAGTTTCTGAGAACCTGAAACACAAGAAAACAAAACAATAAGTAAAAAAAAATTAGATACAAGTAACGATCTAACCCTAAACTAATAGTAAAGATAAATAAGTCCCCGGCAACGGCGCCAAAAACTTGACCGGCGTAATCACACACGTATAACGCAAGCGCACGTATCGTTCAAGTAGTATAAAAATATCGATCCCACGAGGACTTAATATCTAATCTATTAATTTTTATGAGGTCAAATGATTACTAGTATCTAACAGGTTGTTTGATTGATTTGAAATGGTGACGATTCTAAATTTAAAAACAAGTAAATAAAATTGTTCGAAAGTAGATTTTAAGAAAATTTAATATTAAAAACTATCTAGGGTTGTGATTTCTTCCAATATCATTTAGAAGATGAAGTGGTTATCTTAAAGTTGGGTAATATATTGATTTATTAACCTGGAACACTAAATTATGTGTAAGCCTCTGTCGATGGTCAGACACAAATACCCAGTTTAACCCAATTGAACCATATGTCTATGTCAACCAAATTATCTGGATTCATTAAGTTTAAGTTCCAATTATGGCTACCCCCGCCCGACAGGTATATTCCTATCCTGTAAGGAATCTATTAAAGGGTTATCTATCCTCAAGGAAGATCGTGGGCTATTGAGTCTAAGGCTGAAACCTAAAATCCCTATGTCTAGTTCATTTTAGATTTACCAGATCAATTTTATTAATGGCCCATTAATGAAAAAGCATTAAGATTAAGACTCAATAAATAAATCTTTATATTACCCAAACTATAATCTAACCTTTATAAAACGGTGATATTGGATTTCATCACAACCCCAGATAACTAATTTAGTTACAACACATAACTAGGGCTAGTAAAAACTTGAAAATAAAAGACATAAAGTAAAATACGGTAAAGTAAATACTGAAAGTAAATTACAATAAAATAAAATGCTAAGGTAAAAGGAATTACTTTTACTACTACTAATTTAGATATCTCCCATAATATAATATATAAACTTGTGATAACATTACCAACCAGCCATATAGGCGGTAACCTGATTAAGTCAAATTAAGTCCAACCGCCATTAAAGGCGGTAAAAAGATTTGTCCATGAACCTGCCATATAGGCGGTAAGAAGTTTAATTACCAACCGACCAATCTGGCGGTATCCTTGATTAGTCAGGTTAAAACAGATTAAAAAATTACAAACCGACCAATATAGCGGTATCCTTTTTAAGTCATATTTTAAATAGTGAATATATATATTTAAGGGAGATTAATCTAAATAGCAATAGTAAAGGAATTACCTTTCACCCTAGCTGGGGAAGTTACCTCCTCATCACTGAAAAGTAAAAACTGAAAATTAAAGAAAGAAAAGTACTGTGCGTAAAAGTAAATTGCGGAAAGTAAAAACTGAAAAGTAAAGAAAAGAAAGTGCGAACTGAAAATTAATTACTGAAAACTAAAAATAAACAAACTAGATACAATCTTCTTATTTATTCATTAAGAATTTCAAAGAAGAAAGTATGAATTTTACAAATGAAATGGCTTGGTATTTATAGGCAAAATTTTGCCACCATCAAATCATCAATCAATTTCTCCACCAAATCCATTATTAATTTCTCTCACTAATTACTCCACCAAATCCATAATTGCTCCACTAATTGCTTATCTTGTTTGGTGGTGATTTGATAATTTTTATTAATTATTTATTAATTAATATTTTGCTTTGAAAATGATTGATAATGACTTTTAATAATTACACTCCACACACTTCTGGATGGTTCATCAATTTCGGTCTTGAAATCATCAGAATTTGAAAATATTTTCTCTTTCAAAGTTGTAGATCTTTGAGTCTTCTTTAATCTGGAACTTGAATCAGCTCAATCCGATATCTGAGTAAAATGTTATGCCCAAAATACGACAGATGCGCAAAACTGGAATTTCCAAAACTGCACTTCGTCAAAACGCCCTTTCAAGTTTCCAATCTCCAAATTAATATATCAAGTCCAATAATTGCCCTTATTTGATCCACATTTCGTCCTAAATGATTTCATTGAGTCCCGATATTATTTTATCTGCAAAATAAAATAAAACATATCAAAACGTTCATCAAACCCGAGAAACTAAACAAAATATTAAGTAAAAGGGGCGGTAAATATTGATATATTTTCCGCTCATCAGATACTCCTATTATTCGTACATTAATATGAATCTAATAAAAGACATAACTAGGCTATCTGTATGACAGTTAGTAATACTGTTGGACAGTTATTGGTGTTTAATAAAGTATTCATCTTTCGTAAATGATGATTCCTCCTTTTTTTGAAAAGAAAGAGAGAAGATTATTGATTAGATGCTAATCAATCTTATGTATCATTTGATGATGACATAATAAATACTTTATAATGTGCGATTGTAGATATTGATTTAATCGTAATTGTTACGAGTTATTTTGATATCCTATAGACCATAGGATGGATCTTGAACACGTTCTTTGTGATCTTTGAGATATTAAGAACGAGTTTCTAAATCATGGAGAATACAGTCTGCAACCATTAGGGTCATATTAGTTTTGAGACTAATTATGACGTTAGACAGTCTACGTCATAAAGAGTCACAAATAATACAGTGGGAGTGTCACGAAGGATTCTACTATTTAGTGGAATCAATGCAACTTTTGAAGTATTGACTTATGAGTTGCATAGTGACCTTTTAAATTAGAAGTTTTTGAATTGTTATTGTTCTTGCGGTTGTCCACATAGTATTTTGGATTTGATCCCTAAAACTGGACAACGCAGTAGCTATAGCACAATACTGATGTAGCATTCATTTCATATTAATGTATAATTTAAATTCTACAAAATATGAATGATGTTGACTATGGGAAACGGTGGAGTTTGTTTTGACAAACTCAATATGTCATAGCGGACTTGTTTTGTTGCCTACCTCTTAAGTACTGGGTGAGCTTTTGAGGCCATGTGCATACGATGCACATTGAGACGTGTATATGATACAGTGGATTGGCACTAGAGCAAGTGGGAGAAATTGTTGGGGTTGATGCTCAGAGCGCCAATCCGGGCCGTATTTATGTCTGATTCATGAATACGAACATCCCCTTATTCCATAATTTACTTATTTTATGGTTGCACCTCTTATTCTTATATACATATTCGATCTGATTACGATTAGATTGAAACTAAATATGGTTTAGTGATATGTATATATTAGACAAAGGCCCGATATATATAATGCAGTACACAGTTACAAAGTTAGTTTGTAATTGACATTGGGAGTGTCACTGCTATATGTATATTATCAAACATAGTTCCTGGTCAAGATTTGCTAACACGGGTCGGTTAGTCAAATCCATTGAGACCAGTACATGTCGTATATCGAGACTTGGTCCGATGGTTTATCCCAATGAACCATGAGTCTAGGGAGACTCGTATAGACGTGTAGGTGTTTTATAGTGGATAAACATTGAACGGCTCACCGAAGATTCTTAATGGATGGTACGCCAACGTCAATAAGAATCTTCTCGGGTTGAGTAGCATAGTGGTCCTTCGACTTGAGACACCACTGTGGATGTATGAGACATCCTCCACACTTAGATGGCAGTCACGTCACTGATCTATTTAGATCAGACCTCCGCCTGTTCGTTGGGTGTGGATCGATCCTCAGGATATCCTGTGTGTGTCAAGATAGGATCCGTCAGTTCTGTGTACAGAGCATAGGTAGTCCATATATATTTAGCAGTCTGTTAAATCTGTGGCCACAGTATACATCGAAGTAAGTTCCGAGTATTATTTAGAGATTGCTAATAGATACGTCGACGGGATAATACCTATAGAGATTTGACGTTTACATCTATATCTCTGGTATTATCCGGATACCTGTGACGGAGGGATTAAACGTATGCAATGACCTCGACCTGTATGATTCAGCTAGATTATCCGTGATCGTCATAATCTACGAGTGGATAGATTATGCACATGAAATTGGATTTCGTGACGGATATACCTGAATCTAGAGAGTCTCAATAATGAAACATACTCGTAGAGCACTAGAGCAACATTTATGAATAATGATGATATTTATAAATCGTTTAATCGTTAAACGAAAAATACATGCGAACGGGCCGAACCGTCATTTCCTAATTAATGTGTATTTGTATTTAATATATGATATTATTAAATACACATTAATAATAGTCAAATAAAGGTATTTGACATATATCATTAATATATGTATTTGAGATATTTAAAGTAAATATAATACATATGTTTGATATATTTGTATTTAATTATTTTTAATTATTTAATTGTTAAATGATTAATATAATTAAATATAAATATATCACCAAATGATAAAGTTAGGAAATGATTATAAGTTGCAATTGTTGACTTATACATTAAAGGAAAAGGTTGTCAAATTGATTTTGACTTCTTAAGATATTTGTTCAAATTGTTTGAAAAATGAAAATGTCTTTTCCTTATTTTTTTCTTAATTTCGGCCATGACCCTTAATTAAATAATAATTGTTATATTTTTGAGTTGCAATTGTTGACTTTCTTTATTCATTAAATTGTTTGATGATTAAAGTTGCAAGTTGATAAGCAAAATTAATGAAATAAAATATCATGATATTTTGTATATTTTTCTCCACCAATTTCGGCCAAGGCTTCTTTGGAGGAGGTATATATTGTTTCATTTATTTTAGGGTTTCATTAACCTTTTCACTTTATCAAAACTCCATTAAAACAAGGCAAAGAAGGTAGAGAGAAAAGAAAAAAAAACAAGGAAAAGCTTGGAATTTAGTAAGTATTTCCAGCCTTCCATTAGAGAGTAATTTGTTCCTCTTGTTGTGGGCAACATCTTGTGATGTTTCTTGAGTTTTTCTATTCCTTATTCTTTGTACTTTTGATGGATAAAAGTTTGATGAAGATGATTTGCATGTATGATGTTGGAAGTTTATTACTAGTGTAGTAATAAGCATTCTTTTAAGGTTTTAGAACCTTGTTGCCATTCTAGAGTATTGACCCACTCTAAATGACCTAGAATTGTTCTATAGTTTGTTTCATTGTGTTGAGACTTGATTTGGATGGAAGAAACATGATTGAAGTATTGGATTTAACCAATTTGGTCTAATTTGTCCAATTTGATGAAATGAAAAATTAGGGTTTAAGACCACTTCCAAATTTGGGGTTTTCATATATGTTGTGTATAAGGATGTGTATATGATGCATATAAAGTTTCATGTTCATTGGATTACATCTTGATGTGTTTTGATGCATGAAATGACAAAGTGCACAAAATGGCACTAATGTAGTGCATTCGGCCTTGATGAGGAAATTTGGGGATTTGGTTGCTTTTGGTATTTTGATGTTTTGAACATGCTAAGTTCATCTTAGAAATGATTTAGAATCATTCAAAATTGATTAGATCAATTTCGGACTAAAATGGACAAAATACCAAGTGTAAGGGCAATTCGGTAAATTCACTTAAATATGATTTATTGAATTTATTTTCATAATTTGATTATTGGAATATTAAATAAATATGTTTATTTAATTAATCCGAGAAAAAGTTTTGAAATCGGAAAATACGATCTTCCGCCGCTTCCGCTGCGTTACCGGATTATGCCCCTAAAACCCCTACATCTTTCACGTAGGATCGGTCCACATATCGTTCAAGTAGTCGACTGACGTGAAGTGGCTTTGCTCAACAGATTGTGGCGTGTAGACTGGCGTATGGTAGCTTTACTCGACAGATTATGGTGTGTAGACTGGCGTGTGGTAGCTTTGCTCGATAAATTGTGGCGTGTAGACTGGCGTGTGGTAGCTTTGCTCGACAGATTGTGGCGTGTAGACTGGCGTGTGCTAGCTTTTCCCGAAAAATTATGGCGTGTAGACTGGCATGTGTTAGCTTTCAGTTGCTCTCCTGGAAAGTAATCGATGTGGGACATTATTTAGTTGATAAGTCTCAAAGCTGTGTGTTTAGAATTTATGTTTTTGGTCGGTTGGGCTTTAAAATATGCTTTCTATGAATCGCTAAGGCCCCACAGTGGGCGCCAAATTGTGGATGCTGGATTTCGACCGAGGTCCACAATCATAATTTATAGGTTGGAGGCACTAGCGATCCTGCAAGACAAATGTAGAGTGAGCGGGAGTAGACTGCCCACCGGTGTGGTGGGTGCCGGGGGCACTCCGACGCTCAAGTCAGTAGTATGAAATGAGCAGTGAATAAGTAAAATATGAAAGCAAGGTTTAATGTTACCTTGACCTCTTTGGGTGGCCGTGAGGGTGGTGGAAAATGTTTAAAGGGATGGAGTGCTCAGAGAGCTTGTGTCATAGAGCAGAAGCATGTAAGAGAGAAGTGAAGCTTGGATTGGAGAACTTTTACCTCCCCCCTTTGTGTGCTGAGTTACGTCTCTTTTTATAGATTGAAGAAATCATCCTTGTAGCTGTCGGGTGAGCTGTATATGAGACCCACAACGTGCTGTGATTTCTGGCAATGGGGCCTCTCACATGTTTGTTGTTTCTACTTTCGGCGGGGAGGATAATGTGCATGTGGAAATATATTCTTTGTTGGGGAAAAGAGAGAGACAGTTGGTGAATTTAAAGGGGTTCGTCCTTTTGTTTTTGTAAATGATTTAGAGTTTAATGGGTTGGGTTATCGTTTTAGGCCTCACATAGTATTGAGTTCGAAGTGAAAAGATGATTTTGTCCTTGGCCTAAATTTGGCCCATACACACATCACATCTAATAAATCATTATCTTAATAATGCATTTTCATAATAATGAGAAAGAAATGTCAAGAGTAATCATAAAGTTTATATAATAAGTTGTATAGGGGAGTGAGAGTGAGGCATTAACTCACTAATTTATGGAGAGTAATGAGCTCATCCATCAAAAGCCTATTGTTGGGTTTTCTAGGTCAAACCAAGATCAATTAAGCAAGAAATCATGTGAATACAACAAAGTAAGAATGTGAAAAATACTCACTTTGATCGGTTTTGGATGTAGGAGATAACAAAAATTCCAAGCCTTTGTGTTGTGCTCCAAGCTCCCCTTTGATGTATGTAAAGTTTCCAAGCACCTCATTGAATTCCAAACTCATGGATATGTTTCACTATCACCTTATATGATTCCTTGTGAGTGCTAAGAAAAAAATTGCAACAATTCTTTCTTGGTTTGTGAAGAATTCGGCCAAGCCAAATCCAAGGGAGAGAGATGGCCAAGTTTCGGCCAAGGGAGAGAGATGAGAAGAAATTTTATGTATAGTGTATTTGTTTCTAAAACAATTAATTCCTTGCACAAAAAGTCTCTCAAACTTTTGTATATCTGTAGACAACAGAAATTGGGCGACGCTGTTCCGGGCTCGCGGCCCGGTTGGGAGTACGGAGTAGCCCGCGGGGGACTAAACCGGAGAAATAACATGGAGTCGCCACCCGGTGTGAACTGGGAAAATAGTTTAAGGCCGCACTCACCCCTCGCAAGGGAAGACCTCAAACCGTTGGGTTCAGAATGGTCCCTTACTTACGCCACTTGTAATATTATGATTTATGCAATAATTTAACCAAGCCTAAGCAACATATTTCCAAGAACATTATATTTCTAAGTTCACATGCATGAAGGTAATCATTATAACGACAAACATACAATATCATATGGCAATCTCATGGACATACTTCAACCAAGTAACATGCTAACAACCTAATCATGCTTGAATACCATCTCATGAACACATCAACCAAGTAATATTTTCCTCGCCGTTCCACTGTTTGGGCTACTGTTCATCATGCTTGAATACCATCTCTTCACTGGTTCAACTTTCCTCGCCGTTCCACTGTTTGGGCTACTGTTTTCACTCCGTTTTACTGCTGATTTGCTGTTGTTTCTCGGTCACTATTTTTTTTTTTTGTGTTTTAGGCTACTGTTTTAGGTGTCTTTTTTTAAGTTTTTAAGTGCAGTTTTTTTATTCACTGTTTTAGGGATTTAGGGGCTGTTTTAGGTTGTGATTTTCGGTGGTTATAGGGCTGTATGGGGGCTGTGATTTTCGGTTATGGAGAGTGTTTAGGGGGAGTATTGTTTTCGGCAATGGAGGGAGGAGGAGGAGAGAAGAATTCTTGGTTGTTTCTTGAGTGTATTAGGCGTGAATGGAGAGGCTTTTTCTTTTGCTGTATCCGTGAGAGTGAGCTAGGGTCTTTTAGGTTGGGTAAAGGCCTCTTTTTATAATGGTGTGCTAGGGTTTCTAGGTAAGGAAGGGAATCAAGTAAATAAGGGAGATGTTTTGATTGGTTTATGGAAGGAATGGATCTTGTGTAATGGGTGGGTGAATATCTCAATTTAGGGAGGAGATTGATTTAGATTAGGAATAGATTTGATTTTAAATTGGTATATGATTTTTAGATTTTATTTAATTTCACCATTGTTAAATATGTGTTTTATTAATTGGGATGTGTTTTATGGGCTTTGGTGGGCTAAATGGGCTTGGGTTGAGGTTAGCAGTAAAACCAGAATTACCGACACCGTTCGAACGCCTATTCGAACGCGGCACGAACGCCCGAAATCCGTTTGAGGTTCGAACGTGGTAACGAACTCAGCACGAACGAAAACAATGAACATGTGAACCGAATCCAATGACATACTTATTCTGAATTTTCCCTTCCGACATTCGTTTCCCACGACTTCCGTGACTTAAAAGGTAGTGTCTCCAAATGAGACTCATCATAGGGCTCATATGTAAAAATACAGTGCCTACAATATCCTTTTCCAAAAAGGCTAAAATAATTTGGAGGGAAAAATTGCATTAATTGTTCCCAACAACTCCCATCACCAAAAAGTGACTAGAAGTCAATCTCAAAAAGTTGACAAGACTTCCATCACTAAAGTGACATTTGATGAGACTCGCGATGTAACTTGTGGGCCCCACTTTTTTTTCAAAATTCGAGTGGGCCCGCAAACACATTCCGGGCTCGGGATCGTTAATTCCGAATTAACGAATTTTCCATTGTGATTTAATTAAATCAAATTTAATTAAATAATTATGCCTAGCAAAATTACCGTTAAAGTCGCTCGCGAATTAATTCTAAATTAATTCGTTTGCCCGAATTAAAATCCAATTTTAATTTCGCGTCGAAATCCAATTTCATTTAATATATCGAATATATTATTTTACCGATTAATTTCGAATTAATCGTTCTCTCTCTTCTAATAGTATTTTATCCCAGATAAAATTTCTTCGTAATTAATCCTAGATTAATTTTCTCTCTCTTCTAATTAATCCCATATTAATTATGTTCGAGTCATACGTCATCGGTGAATCTTCGGGAAGCGACCCATGAGATCCCTGGATATGTTGGCAGTAAATCTGGTCATCGGACTATCCAAACACGTACGTACACAGTACTATGTTTTTACCGATTTACGAGACATGGTTGGCTTCTAGGAAAGCACCGTGCCTACCCAATTCTCCAGAAATATTCTTTTAAGGAATATGTAATCTATGTCAGACGTAGTATACGTAGTATTGCATATTACGATCCAGTATAGAATGTCACATGCTAGGCCTGAGGCTGGAATTGTGTCTGCCCGTACGAAGCATATATCGGATCTCTGGTAACTAGTCTCTATAATAGGATAAACATGACCTAGTCATATTATCCCGATGACTGCAGTACATAAGAGTACTAGTTCTGTATCCTACGTGATCATCATCTTCATATGACTGAAGTGATACTTCCATCTTGACATCACACCCAATACACTACGATTCTCAATATACCCAGAAGAGGCGTACACAGAACCTGTTAAAGCCCTGGATGACCAAAACCAAAGTATATTGATTGTCGCAAGTATTAGCGATTCAAGTCTCAGGTTAAGGCCAAATACACCTACCCTGATTCGGACTTCCATAGACACACAGTCATACTACCAATGGAATTCAGAGGGGTCTATCCAGAGCGAAAATGTTTCCGTACCATCGGTAAACACAACCTCTCATTACACTTGCATGAGTATCCAATACCCAAATATATGAGAACTATGCCGTTATGCTCTCATAACACGCATAAGTGCAATACTAGTCTATTCCGCATTATCGATGTCCAGTCTCGATAATACTACGACTATGGATATTTAATGATTAAACCTTAGTGGATTAATACTGTCTCATATCATTTATGTATCTTGGTAATCCAATTACAAATGATAAAAGAGCAATTTCCTTTGTCACATAGTTAATTTGTACAATCAACACCATGTTCTGTACAAATAGTGATGCTATGGGTCATAATTGTCCAACAATCTCCCACTTGGCCTATAGCCAATCACTCAAGTGTCCTACACTTGAACTATGTACGGGTCGCTCAAACTTCTGCTGAGAAACAACTTTCGTCAATGGATTTGCAAGGTTATGATCTGATGCGATTTATTCGATCATCACATCGCCACGATGTATGATCCGAACGAATCAGATGAATAGTTGAAGTATATACTTGGATCGTTGATGAGACCATTAATTCTTTAGCCTGTGATGTAGCCTAGCTCAGCTGCTAACAGAACTACTCCTAATCTAATTAGGAATTTTACAGATCCAAAATTGCTTCTTTTGCTGCCTCAGCTGCAGCAATATTTCTCTTTTGTTGTTTATTCGGTAACAATATCTTGCTTGAAAGACTTCCAGCTCATTGTTCCGTTATTCAAACTATATAGTACCCTTATTACGACTTATAGTCGTTTTTATCGGTTAGGAAACTTGCAACGGTGAACCCAGTCACTTCAAGTTCTCCTTCTCCACAGCTTAAGAAAGCATCCTTAGATCATCTAAGATAATTAAGGATGTTCTTAACATCAATCCAATGACTATCACTTGGATTGGCCTGATTGTGACTCCATATGCTCAAAGCCTATGAGACACCAGGTCACGTACATATCTTTCAATGTACGATTTCTCGGAGAGTGCCAACAACTTTTAGATCTATCCCAGTAGATCCTTATTCCTAGAATAAAGGTTGTCTCTCCCAATTATTCTATGGAGAATTTTCATGAAATCCAAGCTTTCACCGATTATATAATGGGAATGTCATTTCCAAGAAATGACATGTCATCATTATATAGGACAATCATTGTCAGTGCGCTCCCACTAACCTCCATATATACACAAGAATCATTTTTGTTTTGAATTAAATTATATACCATTATGATTACATCAAAACGATAGTTCCAAGAACGCAATGCTTGTTCAATCCATAAATGGATCGAATTAACTTGCAAACCTTATTTGCATGCTTTGGCACGACAAAACCGTTAGGATGTTTATAAATATCCTCCAAAAGGTTTCCGTTGAAGGAAAGCGGTTTTGATGTTCAGCTGTCATATTTCATTAATGAAACATGCAGTATTAGCAAGCATTATCCAAATGGATTTAATCATGGCAACGGTTAAAAGGTTTCGTCGTAATCGACACAATGTTGATAATGATACATTTTCGCTACAAGCCTAGCTTTGTACGTTTGTTTGTTGTCATCCATGTATGTCTTCCTTGAAGACTCATTTAGTACCAATAGGCACAATACCTTCCGGTACAACAACCAGTGTCCAAACTTGGTTGGTATACATGGAATTCATTTCGGACTTCATGGCACTTTGCCATAAAAGGAGTTGATACCTTGTATCACTTCCTCATACGTAGCCGGTTCGTGTTTTCTCAATAAGATTGACATCTTTATGAGGTGAGATCAGAAACTCATGCCTCCTAGGTTGTTTTCTGACTCTCTCCGACTCACGCGGTTCTTGTGTATTCGAAGATTGTGGTACAGTTTCATCCCTGATGAACTGTTTGTGTTCCGTTAAGGAATTGGTGCCTGGAACAGTATTACTCTGATTTTCATCGAGTTTTACTTTCCTCCCACTTACCACTGCATATAAGTATTCCTCTTAGGAAAACCGCATGGAGAGCAACAATTACATTGTTCTCTTGTGAGTTGTATATGTACTATACTTTGGTTTCCCTATGATAACCTACAAATTAAGCACTTATCTGATTTGGGTTATAGTTTGGTATCATCCAAACGTATGCCTAGCATTCTCAAATCTTCAGGAATGAGAAAACTCGGTTTCTTTCCTGTTCATATCTAATATGAAGTCTGTCTAACAGTTTTTCATGGAACCTTATTCAAAATAAGTTTTGCACTGATTAATGTGTATCCCTAGAAGGAAAATGGTAGCTCAGAGCGACTCATCTTTAACCTTACTATGTCCAACAAAGTTCGGTTTCTCTGTTCGGACACATCGTCAAATTGAGGTGTTCTGAGAGGAGTCCACTGTGAAAGAATATTATACTCTTTCATGTAATCGAGAAACTTATTGCTTAAGTATTTTCCACCATGGTCTAACCGTGACGGTTTAATACTTTAGCCGGTCTGTCTGTCTACTTCGTGTCGAAACTCTTTGAATTTATCAAAAGTTTCCGATTTATGTTTCACAAGAAACACATAACCATAACGCGATGCCACATCCGTAAAGGTTACGAAGTATTCATATCCACCTCTAGCTTAGCTAGACATGGGCCCACTTACGTCACAATGAACGAGGGCTAACAGATCGGTGGCACTTGCACTTTTATCAAGTAAAAGGTGTTTTAGGCACTTTACCTAATAAACTAGATTCGTAGACATTATTTGATTAGAATCAAATTCGTCCTAGTACCCACTCTTCGAAAGTGTGGATATACGAGTCTTGTTAATGTGTCCCAGACAACAATGCCACAAATAAGTCTCATCTGATTAATTCAGTTTGAGCTATTTGTTTGTCATGTTATACGTTTGAGATTCATTTATATTCAAAATATAAATAATGTTATTCACATCTAATGTGTTTATCTCAATATCATCTTTATAAAAAAAACACTTAGTGTTCTAGAATATAAAGGTATACCCGCAACGAGTTATACTAGATATAGAGATAATGTTTCTAGTCAAACTAGGTACATTATACATTTTCCTATTTTAAGTACATGCTCAAAGGGTAGTTCCTAAACTTAGGTTTCTATGGTTAAAACAACGACTCTTGTCCTTTTTCCGACTTGCTGGTCGATCTCATCTGAAGCCAGTCTACTGCTTATCAGCAGATCCCACACATCAGTACATATATATGTACAACACTTAATATCAAAAATCCAATTTTGAAACCAGTAGTGAACATGTTTATGACAAACATACTTAAAGTCGGAGCCTTGCCCCGCCTTCACTTCCTTCATGTCTGCCTTGTCCATATGGCAGTCACGCTTCTAGTGACCCTGTTTGCCACAGTTTAGGCATACATCTTGGGATATGTCATTTGTCTTCCTAGAAGACTGTGATGATTTTGCATTTAACATTTTCCACACCCCAGAAGCATTTGGCCAAGCCTTGGCCTTCTGGGATGTTGAAGTAAGATGCGTCTTGCGCTTCTTGCCCTTTTGAAAACTCTGGCTTTGTCTCTTTGAGCATAGCCATTAACTCTCTAAGAGTTCTTCTATTGCAATTAATACTTCTAAGATCTATGAAGATCCTTCAATTTCCACATCATGGTTTAAAGATCTAATCCTTAATTATGACGAAGAAATTAAGGAGTTATTTCGGCAAGCATAACAGATTAAGCATTAAAGTTATCATCACATGAATCTTACAAAGATCATGCTCTACTATTTGCTCAACTCCGGGCTTAGGCCCGAGATGTCATTTTATCAAATAAAGTAACTTCTCGGTTCCCAGGACTATCCTGAGGTTCTATTCCCAATCTGAAAATTGGAGCCGTTTAAAGACATTTTCACCCAGGATTATGTTTTAAACGCTAATCTTTCAGTTATCTTGATTCCAATAGTCTAACTATTCAATCAACGATTTCGGGTACAATTGAATATAATGATTACTATAGTCTAACTATATAATCATCTATAATTTAATTGGTTAAAATTCAAATATATTGATTACTATAATCCAATTATATAATCAACTATAAATGAAATAGTTTGAATACAGTCCAACTGTTAAATTTAAAAAAACAACAATTAAATATTAGTTCAACTAATATATTTATTTAAATAATGACAAAAAATTGAAATGAGCTCGTATTGGCAAGTATCTAAACGAAATTGCAAATTTAATACTTGTCTCCCACTATTTTTCGGCGAGCCTCTAACCCTCTGTTGAGTACTCGGGAAACCTAGTTTCCCACTGGGCTAGGATCCTGTTAAATAGCACACAATCTTGACTTTGGCCAACAAATTGTATGAAACTTAACTAGGTAGATCTCTAAGATCAATTGGATCTCATCCAATTCCTAGATCCAGTAGGTGGACATCCAAGTCCAAAACATATATCTAATATCTGCCAATATATCTGATATATTCCCTAACCTTTTTCCTCTGAATCAACTAAGCTTTGGCTTTGGCACAACAAGCTTAATGATTCCAGTTAAGCAGGACCCATTGACCTTGGAAAGCTTCGTAATCGATGTCGATGGACAAGAAGTGATCTTGACTTTGGCCAACAAATCACAACTTGGACAAGACAAGCGATATGGAACAAAGCCTTCATGATTCAAACACATCTGTGATGGACAAAGGTCTTGACTTTGGCCAACAAACCAGTGCCAATCTTGGATCTTGAGAATGAATCATTCAATGGAAGGAAAACGTTTAATATTTATTGAGGGTTTTTCGTGTAATTGGCAACCAATTAATTATCTTTGATTAGGTTTCATCATACACCCTTAAACATGCATTCTAAAAGCATAATAAGGCGCGATAAATAAATTAATAATGATATGCGGATGTATATCTCACAAATTGTTCCTAGAACAAATCACTCTATTTCCTCTCCCCGGCTAGCACTATTCTTACTTCTACACAAATACATAACACTTCTAAAGAAACCTAATTTACATTAAGGGGAATAGGTGAGAAGATAAATACAAATAATCAAGAGGTAATAGGCTGGACACGCAGGTCCAATTTAATAAATTCTAAATTTATTACAACAATTTCCAAAATTGCCCTCACCCATCTAATATCCATTTGATATACATTATTCATACATCACATCCATGTATTCACACAAAGCATGTTATCAATCAATCTAATCCAATTAATTAATCTTTAATTAATGACCATCCAATGTTCAAACAACGATTTGATTTGCGCGAGTCCAACTCGTTTAAGAATAAGTACGAATTCTCGAATTCTCGAATTATATCAAACTATAATATTAAATCCAATTTAATTTGTATTCAATACTAATTCTTTATTTAATTTCAAATTAAATAATTACACATTTTAATGTGCCTTTACGACTTAGATTCTAAATCTAATCTTAATGGGTCTCAAAGGCCAATTAACATCCAATGTCAATTTAATTTAAAGTCCAATAGGCTTTCAATTAATTTATAAGGCATGGGCTTTGGCAACTAAAGCCTAATAAGGAATCACCCTTTGCCACAAAACCAATTTAGGCCCATTAGGCCCAATTAAAATTTAAAGGCCCATTTATTATATTTGGACTTTAGGGAAATGGTTTTAGGCCCAATTGGATCCAACCAATTATCCTAAACCATACTTGGCCCAACCAAGCCCATTAAGCCCAAATACAACATTATTAGCCCAATTCCAAATTAAGCCCAATTAATTAAATTCTAATATTCCAAATTTCATAATTTAATTAATTAAAGTGTATAGCCATAATTAATTAGTTAAATTAATATTTTCAAAACACCAATTACACTAATTAATTATGCTTTAACTAATCAATTTATGTCCAACACAAATTGAAACAAAATCAATTCATTCATGCTTCCATAAGCTCACGGCAATTAGGGACTTTTTATATCAATTTTGATTTCAATCCAATTAAATCACAAACTAATATATCTCATGCATTTTAAACACATCCAATTGTCTAAAATTCAAAAATCACCATGACTTTAAATGGTTCAAACTCTCGGCCAAGCCTCCAAATTTGGGGAAAATTAATCCAATTAATTTTTTATCATATTGATCATGCACAACTCAAAGTTAGCATATTATAAGCATGCTCAAACAAACAAGTTGAACAAATCATGCTCAAATCACAAAATCCCAAATTAAAGTTTAAGAACCCCAAATTCAATTTCATGCTCAATTATGGCTCTTACCATTGTTGGGTTTTCTAGGTCAAACCAAGATCAATTAAGCAAGAAATCATGTGAATACAACAAAGTAAGAATGCAGAAAATACTCACTTTGATCGGTTTTGGATGTAGGAGATAACAAAAATTCCAAGCCTTTGTGTTGTGCTCCAAGCTCCCCTTTGATGTATGTAAAGTTTCCAAGCATATCCTTGAATTCCAAACTCATTGATATGTTTCCATATCACCTTATATGATTCCTTGTGAGTGCTAGCTCTAAGAAAACAATTGCAACAATTCTTTCTTGGTTTGTGAAGAATTCGGCCAACCCAAATCCAAGGGAGAGAGATGGCCAAGTTTCGGCCAAGGGAGAGAGATGAGAAGAAATTTTGTGTCTAGTGTATTTGTTTCTAAAACAATTAATTCCTTGTACAAAAAGTCTCTCAAACTTTTGTATATCCTTTTCCAAAAAGGCTAAAACAATTTGGAGGGAAAAATTGCATTAATTGTTCCCAACAACTCCCATCACCAAAAAGTGACTAGAAGTCAATCTCAAAAAGTTGACAAGACTTCCATCACTAAAGTGACATTTGATGAGACTCACGATGTGACTTGTGGGCCCCACTTTAATTTCAAAATCCGAGTGGGCCCGCAAACACATTCCGGGCTCGTGATCGTTAATTTCGAATTAACGAATTTTCCATTGCGATTTAATTAAATCAAATTTAATTAAATAATTATGTCTAGCAAAATTACCGTTAAAGTCGCTCGCGAATTAATTCTAAATTAATTCGTTCACCCGAATTAAAATCCAATTTTAATTTCGCGTCGAAATCCAATTTCATTTAATATATCGAATATATTATTTTACCGATTAATTTCGAATTAATCGTTCTCTCTCTTCTAATAGTATTTTATCCCAGATAAAATTTCTTCGTAATTAATCCTAGATTAATTTTCTCTTTCTTCTAATTAATCCCATATTAATTATGTTCGAGTCATACGTCATCGGTGAATCTTCGAGAAGCGACCCATGAGATCCCTGGATATGTTGGCAGTAAATCTGGTCATCGGACTATCCAAACACGTACGTACCTAGTACTATGTTTTTACCGATTTACGAGACATGGTTGGCTTCTAGGAAAACACCGTGCCTACCCAATTCTCCAGAAATATTCTTTTAAGGAATATGTAATCTATGTCAGACGTAGTATACGTAGTATACGTAGTATTGCGTATTACGATCCAGTATCGAATGTCACATGCTAGGCCTGAGGCTGGAATTGTGTCTGCCCCGTACGAAGCATATATCGGATCTCTGGTAACTAGTCTCTATAATAGGATAAAAATGACCTAGTCATATTATCCCGATGACTGCAGTACATAAGAGTACTAGTTCTGTATCCTACGTGATCATCATCTTCATATGACTAAAGTGATACTTCCATCTTGACATCACACCCAATACACTACGATTCTCAATATACCCAGAAGAGGCGTACACAGAACCTGTTAAAGCACTGGATGACCAAAACCAAAGTATATTGATTGTCGCAAGTATTACCGATGTAAGTCTCCGGTTAAGACCAAATACACCTACCCTGATTCGGACTTCCATAGACACATAGTCATACTACCAATGGAATTCTGAGGGGTCTATCCAGAGCGAAGCTATTTCCGTACCATCGGTAAACACAACCTCTCATTACACTTGCATGAGTATCCAATACCCAAATATATGAGAACTATGTCGTTATGCTCACATAACACGCACAAGTACAATACTAGTCTATTCCGCATTATCGATGTCCAGTCTCGATAATACTACGACTAGGGATATTTAATGATTAAACCTTATTGGATTAATATTGTCTCATATCTTATTAATCCGGAACTAATCATATGGACTTTTATCATTTATGTATCTTGGTAATCCAATTACAAATGATAAAAGAGCAATTTCCTTTGTCACATAGTTAATTTGTACAATCAACACCATGTTCTGTACAAATAGTGATGCTACGGGTCATAATTGTCTAACACCTATAACACCTCCAAAGCCCGCTCTAATATCCACACATCAATTAATATAGAGTCCAACCTATTTTGTTAGATCAGACAATTGGGCTTCACACTTTCTATTACAAAATCAATTATCTTAGCTCTTTATTAAAATATGTATCACAATTAATAAAAGCCCATAATTTATATTAGAATAAAATATTCTAACAAATAATTCTTCACGTAATTAAGGGCAATTATCAATGAACCACCTCCAATTAAATTAAAATACTAATTATTTTTAAGGATTTCTGATAAAGATACTACATCACCTCGAGTTTATATTTAGTATTAAAGAACCACTTTGCTTTAATGATCATTTATGTCAACCGCCTTATTTAAATTATATTATAAGAGAAATATATCTCTATATCACCCCCGGTTTAATAAATTATTTGTGCAACATCTTCAATTTAGTAAATAATCTATGTACCATCTTAACTAGGTGAAGTGCATATAACCAATGTCATAAAAAAACATAAATTTGTACCCAGCCGTATGTGTTCACACTGTCCGTCCAACCAACAAGTATATAAAATTATACTCATACTCGACCCTGATATGTCGGTGTTAGGGTTGGTTCTCAGAGTGCCAATCCGGATCGTATTTATGTCCGATTCATGAATACAAATAATTCATTTTATATAATATTACTTATTTATGGTAGTACTTCTTATTTTTATATACATGTTCGATATAATTACGATTAAAATTGAAACTAAATATGATTTAGTGATATATATATATTAGACAAACACCCGATTGCGCAGTTACAAAGTAGTTTCTAATTGACATAAGGAAGTGTCACTACTAAAAGTATATTATCAAATAAGGTTCCTGATCAAGATTTACTAACACGGGTCGGTTAGTAAAATCCGCTGAGACCAGTACATTTCGTATATCGAGACTTAGACCGATAGTTTATCCCAATGAAGCATGTGTCTTGGGAGGCTCGTATAGACATGTAGGTGTTTATTTGATAAACACTAAATGACTCACTGAAGATTTCCTAATAGATGGTACACCAACGTCAATAGGAATCTTCTCGAGTCGAGTAGCATAGGGGTCCTTCGACTTGAGATACCACTGTGGATAAATGAGTTATCCTCTACACTTTGATGGCAGTTACATCACCGATCTATTTAGATCAGACCTCCGCCTGTTCGTTGGGTGTGGACTGATGCTCATGATATCCTATGAGTATCAGATGGAATCCATCAGTCCTGTGTACAGGGCATATGTATCATGTACGTATTTGCTATCTAGTAAATCCATGGCCGTGGTATACTTTGGAAGCGAGTTCCGAGTGCATTTAGAGATCGTAAATTTAAAAGTAGACTATATTATACCTTAGGAATTTTACATTTTTATCTATATCACCGGTATAATATTGATAGCCTGTGACATAAGGATTATACGTATGCAATGACCTCGACTTGCATAGTTTAGTGAGATTATTCGTGGTCGTCATAATTCATGAGTGGGTTTGATTACGGACACAAAATTGGATTCCATGATGGATAAACCGAAACTTAGAGAGTCTCACAATATGAAGTGTACTCGTTGAGCACTTGGGCAATGCGTTATGAATAAAATAGATTATTCATAATACTTCACCGAATTAAATGAGTTAATTCGAGTCGTTTCAACGGTTAAACAAAAATACATGCAATATGGGCATTTCAGTCAATTAATAATTAATATGTATTTATATTTGATACAAGATTTGATTTGATATATATTAATTAATTGTCAAATGAGACTTTGGCACATGCCATTAATATATGTATTTGTTATTTAATGTAAATAAAAATACATATATAATAATAATTACATTAATTAATTATTTAGATGTTTAAATGTTAAATATCTAGATAATTAAATTATTTCAATATTACATAATTGTTATGCAATATGTTTGATTATTATTGGTTACATGTGGCATGATTTTATTAAGCTTAAAGTTTACAAATTGGATTTTTTAACTTAAAGGTTATTATTATTAATTAATTGACCAAATGACCAAAATACCCTTATTTAAACCCCAAAGTCGGTTTGGCCTTGTTTTTTTAAGTTGAAAATTTTGTTTTCTCCATTCATTAGAAGCCATGGCCGAACCTATCTCCAAAAAAAAAGTTCCCAAAATTGTCTTGAAGATACAAGGAAGAAAGTGAAGAAATTCGAGAAAAAGTTTAAGGAAATTACAAGATTTGGAGGTAATCTTCAATAATCTTAAATTTAGAAAGCTTGTTTCTTGTTCTTGAATATCTAGAATAGTTCTAGGGTTTATTCCTTTATTAGATTTTGGGGCTTTTTGTTTTGAAGGATGGATTTGGAGGCTAGATGCATGTGTGAAGTTTGATTGGATGATATTAGTGTAATATTGATTCAATTTTATCATTTGATGACTTATTGTCATTCTAGAGTGTTATGACCACTCTTGTAACTCCTATAATTGTTCTTGAGTTCTTCATAGGTGGTGGCTTTGGTTGGTGTTAGTATTAATATGATTAATATTGAGAAAATTAGATTTATAGCATGAAAAATGATATTTTTTGTTACAAAATCAGATCTGGAAATTCTGTATTTTTGGTGATGAAAAGTATGTTGTATAAATATATTGGATGTGTTTTGGGCATTGGAACAATTATCGAAAATTGTTTCGGAGTTGAAATATGAGAAAACAGCAAAAAATGGTGTTATCGGGTGAGTTTCGGGCTTACCGGGTGTCCGCTGTCCAAGCAATGAATTGATCACTGTTTGGGCAGCCCATGAACTGCCTAAGCACTATTGGAGCTGACCAGGGCAGCCCCCATATGTAACGGCCCCAATTGTTTATCTCACGCTTTGAATTTTCCTTTCTCGGGTTAGTAAGTAATTACTGAAACCAATTAGGAATAATGAATACTTATTTTAGCCAAACCCAAATTTCTATTGTTTTGATTTCGGCCCAACATCAAATGAAAGAAAGAAGAAAGGAATAAGCCCAATAATCATTTTAAAATAAGAGAAAGAGAGCCAATGCCCAATTAATGGAAATTACTACAATTTTCTAGAATTTAATAAGTAATAAGAATAAACAAAATAAAACAAAAGGAAAAGAAAAAGAAAGGCATTCTCTTCTTTTTTTGGCTTCTGGACGTGAAGGTGAGAAGAGAAAGAGAGTGATGGTTTGAAATTTTCTTATCACAAACTTAAAGTAATTTAGGACAACCCATTTGAGCTAAGTCAAGAAAGATGATAAAGGAAGTTCTTTGTGCTTTGCTAAGGAAGAAAGAGATTGAACTAAGGTAAAGTGTTCTTAACCCAAATTTTAATATTTTGAATTTTGGTGATTAGATGATTGGAGTATATTATTGGGTTGATGAGGATGAAGTTTGGATGATTTGTGTTGAAGAAATTGGTGTTTGGGTAATTTTTGATTTGTTATTCAAGTTTGTTAATTTGGTTAGGATGATGGGGTTTGATGGTTTTGGATGTTAAAAGTGAGATGTAATGGTAAATTAGATGTTATAATTGCTTGTGGATGTGTTGTATAGGTTGTATTTGTTTGGGGTTTGTGTGAAATGAAGTTGGGAACCAGTCGTGGAGAAGCAGATTCTGCCCCTGGAAAACGATGACGCGTCACGACCCGCAGTTGGCGTCGCGACGCCGACAAGACAGAAAAGAACAAGAACATAGCGTTAGCGAGTTACGACGCGCATGAGGCTTGTGTCGCGATGCGACGACCAAAAATCAGAATCTTCTTTAGGAAATATGACGCGTAACCAAATTTGGATGTTGTTTTACAATTCATTTGAGGAATAGAAAGGTTCTAATGGGGTAATCCAATTAGATTAAGGAAATTTTACGTGATTATAAATCGTATTTTATAACTGCTGATTCTAACTTTGTATATTCTTTATAGATCCTCGACAGGAGCCGCGCTCGCCCCCAGCGACGTGAAGGGAATTTAGCTGGACTTCAGATCTGTGAGTGGAGATTTATTTTTCTTTTCTTTTCGCAAGTTGATTTTATAATTACCTGTTTTAAATAAAAATCTATTTCAAGACTTATTTTTAAAAGTTTTAGGACGTTAGCCTTGTTTGATTTATCAGTTACATGTTAAATGAGATTCTATTTAAAATTTTAAAGTTTATCAGCACTATTTTATATTTTCGGGGCATGGGGGAAAAATCACCACAGTATGTAACTTGACACAGTTGAAATTGACGGATAGAGACCGTGTGCACACGTAGTTCAGGGCTAGGGGACGGTGATACGTAATACCCATAGACCCTAGTTTTCAGAGCTTGGGTGGTAGCATAGATCCGCACCCCCAGTTATAGTTTGTGGCTTGGGGGACGGCGATACGTAACGCCCCAAGACCACCAGTTTCAGAGACAGTAGTGGCATGCTTTTGGGGACGGCGATACGTAACGCCTCAAAGTCATGGATTTATACTTCTGGCTTCAGTTAGGCGTATGGGGGGACGGCAATACGTAACGCCCCCAGTTTTTCTACAGCACCAGAGTTATTTTTCTCAGAAAGTTTTCAGAAAATGTTTTTTTTTTCAGTTAAAAGAAAAGTATGAGTTTCAAGAAAGTTTTCAGAAAAGCTTTAAGTATAAATGGTTTCTTATGATGTTTTGATTTGTTTTTCTTATTTTGTAGCTCCACTCACTGAGATCCTCTGGACTCACCCCACCACTTCCCAGTTCTTTTGCAGGATACTCCTTTTGGTGAGCCATGTGCTATTTTGGAGACCCAGTTTGAGGACAAGTGTTACACTGCAGTCACTAGTCGTCGGGTCCATCATTCCAGAGCTATATTCACATAGAATGTAGACTTCTGAGGAGTCATTTTGTTGTATAATTGAAATGAGAGTGATGTTGTTGACACATTGTATTTACTATAGTCCATGTATATATGCATGAGTTTCTATTTATGATCTTGCATTCAAGTTGATTCAAGCATACAAGTTTACATGTGCGGTTTTGTGGATATTGCATAGCATAGAGATAAAAGCAAGTGTCCTAGTTCATGAGATAGAGGCTTAGGTAACAATAGGATTTGTTGCCTGCCGGTAACATTCTCGTATTAAGGATGTTACACCATGTGTGTTGGTTGGTCGGTTCGGATAAAAATATGTTTTATGCCGTTTTGTGAAAAAATATTTTCGTAAAGTTTCGCTATGTTTCTAACCTATTTATGTCGTTATTTGATATCGAATAAATATTTTTAGGTGAAATATGAATGAATTATTCATAATGGATATTGAATAATTTATTTGGTAATTTTAAAAGTTTAAAGTTAAGATTTCGCCCGAACCACAAGCTTCCGCTGCGCCCGCGCCGAAAACCTTAACAAAAATGGTATCAGAGCAGGTCTGATCCTTCATCCATTACATTTGTCATGCTTGATATATGATATATAATCCAATTTTGATATTTGTATATGCATGAAATTTAGATATTTCTTAACTTTTTGGTTCTACGTTAACAGAAAACATAACACAGATTTAGTGGTTAAGTTAAGTTATGTTTTCCAAGGTAGAATTGAACTGTTGAGAAATTGATCTAAATTAAAATATGCATTTGATGTAGAGTAAAGAACCTTTTAAGGAATATCCCCACTTAAATAAGGCATTAAAGTAATTAGTATTAGGAATACTTGTTTCTTGGTCCGCTTTGTCAGTACAGATGCAAATTTTTCTTGATGTTATAACTGTATCGTGCCAAAGCTGTGCAGTTATGGCTGATGGTATTTCATTTGCGCTGGTAGAACTTATATGATAAGAGACAAATTCAAGTGAAAGTGGAAATCATGAACGTGCCAAAGCTGTCAGGACTATATCGGTAGCTTGAGTTTGTCACTGACAAGTGAAGCCTTAATACGCCTCATTGTGAACATGCCAAAACTGTCATAACGAGAAACAGTCAGGACCAAAATCAGGAGTCACAATGAGTGTGATTGACAATGAGTTGTCTACATGTGAATATACATAGGCGAGAACGTGCAAAAGCTGTGAGTCGAAATATATTCACGGGGTCCACTTTCCATTATGGAATTCGATTTAATTATTGAATTCCTGTTTTCCGTTGGGGATTACGGTATTACGTAAAATAATGGGAGGCACTGCTGGGTTAAAAATCCATAACCAAGACAGTGTGTAATATTATGAAAATCATCGCTAATGTTTCCTTTATTCTATATTGTTGATAGAATTGAACTTTTAATCCACTGCATGCATATTTTATATATATGTTTTCTGACTTTCCTTAAAGTTGCATATTTCTAAAATATATTCTAGATTAATAGTAGGCTTGGATATTGTTAGATTAGTCAAAACCATCGGTAACTGTTATTCCGATTTTCTTTGAAAATCAAGATGGTTAGTGACTTAATTACTAACTCACATTAGGTAATCTAAATATATATCTATTTTAGAATATAATTGTCTAGAGATAATAGTTTCTTGTGCGATAAGAATTGACGTGAATTTGTTCATGTCTCGAAATTCTTGACTGGCATTAAGAAATTCCTCATTAGGTATTTATTTATCTGATAATGACGTTTCTTGGCTTTAGTGACCTTTAGAGGTAGTGTGCCAGACACAGTTTGCTAATCAATTATCTACAATTATTGTGAATAGTTGAAGGCAAATTATAAAGCTAAAGAAATGAGATGTGTATAGTTGTGTATAGAGAATATCGATTATCACAATACAACAACTATAGGTATTTAATACCATATCTCCCATCTAGTTATTTAAAATATTGTTTAATGATTGTTTTGATATTTGATATCATAACTTGTGACTATTGGATAGTTATTTATTCTTTATAAACAATTGTTATATAATTTAATACGAATAGTGGTGTCATTGATATAGAGATAAAAATTAAGAAAAATATTCGGTTAACTAAATAATTTAGAACAGTGTTTTATAAGATTTTATCATATAAGCATTATATGCTTATTCTGTATGGTAAAGGATGGTCTGATACAAGATCACACCACATATCCTTATCCATTTAATGAATATTGTATTTTTGGAATGTGATTAAATCTCATTTAACCAATGATCGTCATTGGACCAAAGATTTATTAAACTAATACATTAGATGTATGTAGTTTAATGAATTATAAATTACCTTGGATAGTTTTCTTTACTTCGTAACTTAGTTAATGAGTTGTCATGACTTAGTTACGTGTTTATAAAAAAATGCATATTGAACGTCTTGAATTGTTTGAGAACTTTCAATATGTTTCTGATGAAACATGAATAGAATATTTTGACTGGTTCAAAGATATTCAATTTGAAGTTTTGAAAACTGTATCTTTAAAATTCATCATGAATCTTTGAATAGTTCAAAGATGTTTGATACGATCAAACATATGAATTTATAGTAATTAGTTCAAAGATTATTTAATGAATATGATTCTTACTCAATATGATTCTTCTACGATTCCATTATGATGGAATTAGTCAGTAGGATAAATCGAATCTTATGTGATTCGATTCATTTGATATTGAGTGTTACCGAATTAGTTTCAATACTCTTGGGGATATGCTCCAGTATTACTAATTCATCATTTTAATTAATGTTCCATTAATTTCTACAGTTACATATATGATATGTATAGGTTGAAAAATCAAATCTTGAAAGTTTGAGATTTGAATCTTTCTTTTGTATAATAGTTATATAATTGAAAAGTATTTGCACCTCGGAGGTAAAAGTAAAAGTTTTTCATTTATTCTATTTAATAGAATATTATATTCCATTTGATAGAATATCTTTTATACGATCTCGAGTAATAAAATTATTTTATTACTTGGTGAGTAACATCGGATGTTGACCATTGTAGAAAAGAGTTGACTTATGGAAGACAAATATGAGAGTGATAAACTATAATTGGAACTACATAATTAATAAGATGAAAAGACCCTTAGACAGCTTCCACATAAGTCCAATAAGATGTGAGAATCATTTGCGAAGTATTTGATACTTAATGGTTCTGTTGTTTTCTTATTGAAGAAAATTATCATATAACTTGTAGTGGGAGCGATATTTGATATCGACCTCGGAAGTTAGCATTGAATCATAGATCTAAGATTATCTGTTAGCTTACTACAATCAAGTTTTGAACTTGATTAAGCTTTCATTATGAATTGTTCATAAAATGTGTAAATTGTTTGCACAGCAAAAGCAAAGTGAGCTTATTAAAGGTTTGACCTTTATAGTATGAAAATGAGGAAGGTTATACTCATCAATATTTTATAGATTCTGATAAAACTTGTCTCTAGTCTCACTAATTTAACAATTAAAGATCTATTGGTTAATGTTGATATTAAACTATGTATTTTGGCTAAAGAATGCAAATTGGCGTTCCTGAATGGTTTCTTCGAAGAAGAGATCCATTGTGATTTCTTTGTTTGAAGAGTTCGTTCTAGAATGACCCTGAAGCTTTTATTCTGCTAAGATCGCAGTTTGGTATAATGGCTTATAGAGCCTATTGTAGACTCATGTGAGCTTTCCGGAAATCTGTATATTCTAATTTTGATAACAGTCAGATTGTCTGGTTTTATCAAAGCATAGAGAATACATATTTGATCGTAGGGTTAGTGGAAGCGTACAATTTTCTTTCTAGTATTATGTATCCTAACGACATTATCATTATTAATGTAATAATGAGATGTTTATAAGGTAATAGGTTTACCTAAGTCTTCCTTTCTCCGTGAAAGCAGTGGGAGCAGTCTCTATTATATTTGATATAAAGTCTTATATATGATATAAAACTAGAGACTTGTGAAATAATCTCATTAGCCGTGCATTAGATATGATCTAATAAAGGACACATCCAAACTATCTGTATGCCAATTAGTATAACTGTTTGACAGTTAGTATGTCTCTTGTATATAATATTCATCTTTTATAAAGGATGATTCCTTTGTCAAAAGAGAAATTGATTAAAATGTCTAGTCAATATTATGCATCATAGGATGATGGCATAATGAATATTATATTATGTGCGATTAAAGATATCAATTTAATCATAATAGTTACGAGTTATTTTTATACGATGTAGACTATAAGATGTGTCTTGAAATATGTTCTTTATTATCTTTGAGATATTAAGATCGAGTTTTTTATTCATTGAGAATATAGTCTGCAACCATTATGATCAAATTAGTTTTGAGTCTAATTATGACGTTAGACAGTCTATGTCATATAGAGTCAGAAAAGATGAAGTGAGAGTGTCACAGTTGATTCTACTGTATTAGAAGAATTATTTGTAACTTATGAAGTATTGACTTATGAAGTTGCATAGTGACCTTATAGATTAGAAGTTTTGATATTAGTCTTGTGCTTGTGGTTGTCTGCATAATATTTGGATTTGATACCTAAATACATAGACAACTCAGTAGTTGTAGTAAAATATTGATATCGCATCTGAGTCATATTGATGTATAACTTAGGTTATACAATATATGAATGATGCTGGATAAGGGAAACAATCGGGTTTCTTGAACAAACTCAATATTTTATAGCGGGCTTACTTGTTGTTGCCTACCTCTTGAGTGCTAGGTCAGCTCTTGAGGTCCATGCGTATGTAATACATAATTAGATGTGTATATGATACCGTGGATTGGCACTAGAGCAAGTGGGATAAATTATTAGGGTTGGTGCTCGGAGTGCCAATCTGGATCGTATTTATGTCTGATTCATGAATACGAACAATTTCTTTTTCCATAATATTACTTATTTATGGTAGTACTTCTTGTTTTTATATACAAATTCGATAAAATTAGGATTAGATTGAAACTAAATATGATTTAGTGATATGTATATATTAGACAAAGACCCGATAATATATTTGTAATGCGCAGTTACAAAGTAGTTTGTAATTGACATTGGGAAGTGTCACTACTAAAAGTATATTATCAAATAAAGTTCATGGTCAAGATTTACTAACACGGGTCGGTTAGTAAAATCCGCTGAGACCAGTACATGTCGTATATCGAGACTTGGTCTGATGGTTTAACCCAATAAACCATGAGTCTTACGAGACTCATATAGACATGTAGGTGTTTTTTTGATAAACACTGAACAACTCACTAAAACTTTCCTAATAGATGATACACCAACTTCAATAGGAATCTTCTCGAGTCGAGTAGCATAGTGGTCATTTGACTTTAGATACCACTGTGGATATATGAGTTATCCTCCACACTTTGATGACAGTCACGTCACTGATCTATTTAGATCAGACCTCCGCATGTTCGTTGGGTATGGACTGATGCTCATGATATCCTGTGAGTTCAGATAGAATTCGGCAATCCTGTGTACATGACATAGGTATCATGTACGTATTTGCGATCTAGTAAATCCATGACCATGGTATACTTCGGAAGTGAGTTCCGAGTGTATTTAGAGATCGTAAATTTAAAAGTAGACTATATTATACCTTAGGGATTTGACGTTCTTATCTATATCCCCGGTATAATATTGATAGCCTGTGACAGAGGGATTATACGTATGCAATAACCTTGACTTGCATAGTTTAGCGAGATTATCTGTGGTCGTCATAATTCATGAGTGGGTGGATTATGGACACGAAATTGGATTCCGTAACGGATAAATCTAAACTTAGAGAGTCTCACAATATGAAGTGTACTCGTTGAGCACTTGGGCAACGCGTTATGAATAATATAGATTATTCATAATACTTCACCGAATTAAATGAGTTAATTCGAGTCATTTAAATGGTTAAACGAAAATACATTTATTATGGGCATTTCGGTCAATTAATAATTAATATGTATTTATATTTGATACAAGATTGATTTGATACATATTAATTAATTGTCAAATGAGACTTAGACACATGCCATTAATATATGTATTTTTTATTTAATGTAAATAAAAATACATATATAATAATAATCACATTAATTAATTATTTAGATGTTTAAAAGTTAAATATCTAAATAATTAAATTATTTCAATATTACATAATTGTTATGCAATATGTTTGATTATTATTGGTTAGTGTCATGATTTTATTAAGCTTAAATTTTACAAATTGGATTTGTTAACTTAAAGGTTATTATTATTAATTAATCAGATTAATTTACCAAATAACCAAAATACCCTTCTTTAAACCCCCAAAGTCGGTTTGGCCTTGTTTTTTTAAGTTGAAAATTTTATTTTCTCCATTCATTAGAAGCCATGGCCGAACCTATATCCCAAAAAAAAAGTTCCCTAAATTTTCTTGAAGATACAAGGAAGAAAGTGAAGAAATTCAAGAAAAAGTTTAAGGAAATTACAAGATTTGGAGGTAATCTTCAATAATATTAAACTTAGAAAGCTTGTTTCTTGTTCTTGAATATCTAGAATAGTTCTAGGGTTTCTTCCTTTCTTAGATTTTGGTGCTTTTTGATTTGGAGGATTGATTTGGAGGCTACATGCATGTGTGAAGTTTATTGGATGATATTAGTGTAATATTGATTCAATTTTATCATTTGATGACTTGTTGTCATTCTATAGTGTTATGAACACTCTTGTAACTCCTAAAATTGTTCTTGAGTTCTTCATAGGTGGTGGTTTTGGTTGGTGTTAGTATTAATATGATTAATATTGAGAAAATTAGATTTATAGCATGAAAAATGATATTTTTTGTTACAAAATCAAATCTGGAAATTCTGTATTTTTGGTGATGAAAAGTATGTTGTATAAATGTATTGGATGTGTTTTGGGCATTGGAACAATTTCCGGAAATTGTTTCGGAGTTGAAATATGCGCAAAAAACGGCGTTACCGGGTGAGTTTCGGGCTTACCGGGTGTCCGTTGTCCAAGCAATGAATTGGTCACTGTTTGGGCAGCCCATGAACTGCCCAAGCACTATTGGAGCTGACATGGGCAGCCCCCATGTGTGTTTGTTGGTCGGTTCGGACAAAAACGCGTTTTATGCCATTTTGCGGAAAAACATTTTCGTAAAAGTTTCGCTATGTTTCTAACCTATTTATGTCGTTATTTGATATCGAATAAATATGTTTAAGTGAAATATGAATGAATTATTCATATTGGATATTGAATAATTTATTTCGTAATTTTAAAAGTTTAAAGTTACGATTTTGCCCGAACCGCGAGCTTCCGCGGCTCCCGCACCAAAAACCCTAACAGTCGGACCTTCGGGGCCCATCCCCAAGAGAATTTTTACCATATTTATTTATTATTATTAGAGATGATAATTTTTTCCGTTCCGTCTCGTCTCATCTCATCCCAATCTGATTCTCGTTCTGTTTGAGATGAGATTTGAAATATATTTTTATATCTTGTTTTAAAAAGGATATGACTGATAAAAACATGTCATGAATACTCAAGCGATACGAGACGGGATTAGGCGAGACAATAGGGTATTATTTAATTATCGAGAAGGGACGAGATTTAATAAAATGTAAGATGAGATTTAAATGATTTTTTGTCCCGAAAAACATAACGGGATGAGACAGAAACAAATTAATTTGTCCCCACAAAAATGTCATCTGAAGTCTTTGACGAGTTTGTTATGTTTGAAATCTTCAACGATTATAATTTGGACTATTCTAATGATATCCGTGATTAAATTTAATTGAAATAGAAGTTTGCTTACTCTTCCAGTCTTCCGAATTAAAAATGAATTGGCCAAGAGAAATTATTAACCAACTACCTCTTGGAAAATGCAAATTATTCCTCCCACCTCCCCGGACAAAATCACCCTCTTTGTCCCCTTGAGTTTTTCCCATAATGCCTCTCCTTTTGTATGTAATTACTCCCTCAATTATTATACATCTTAATTTGGCAAAAATTCTATATTTATATATATTAATTTTAAAAAAATTATATACTAATTATAACTTCATTTGCCATTTTATTAATTATATTTTTTTATTTTATAATTTTTTTTTATTTTGGTTAATGAATATTACAAATTTCGTATTTATTCATTTAATTTTTTTGACTCATTTTTAATTTAATTAGCACTACTTATGTATAAAAAAATATTATTTTACCAAATAAAATAAATTTTTTTATAGTCTATTTGTTTAAATATGAAATTTAATTACTTATAATACTACTTATAAATATGAAAATTGTAATATTTATTAAACAAATAAAGAAAATATATATATAAAGAGTTAAAAAGCATAAATTTAAAAAATTATAAAATTATAAAATAAAAAATTTAATTAATAAAATAAAATAAGTATATATATATATATATATTGTTGAAAACAGCTTGCATGCTAGCTGTGAAGATGTATGAAGACAGCTTGCAAGACAAGCTTGTGAGACAGCTTGAGACAGCAACTTCATAGCTGTGAAAAGGTGTGAACAGTGCACACGTTTTCTAGCACTATAAAAAGGGCCTTAAATCTTCATCCCAATCATCCCAAAATTGAGTGAATATAGAGAGTAAAGAGGGTTGAGAGGTTTTTTGTAAAGTTTTAGTTTAAAGCTTTGTAATTCTTTTGTGGTGTAATAAAAGAAGAGTTTTCCTCTCACATCTCCTATATTGTGTGTGTTTTATGACAACAAGTGGTATCAGTAGCTAAGGTTACTCGGAGTGATCCCGAAACTCGGAAACAGAGCTTCGGTTCGGAAAGTCGGTTCCGACGAAAGTTGTCGAAAATCGATTTTGAGCATACCATCGGATTTTTCACGGCGAGACGAGCACGGTGGAAATTTTCGGCGATCAAACGGAGGTCCCAGTCAGCCGCACGCGCCGTACGCGCCAACCAGAGGCTCCGTCACGCGCCGCCACTCGCACACGCACCTGCACGCGCGTCTCAAGGTTGAAGACGCAGAGTCAGCGCCACGTCAGCGCACAGTCAGCGCCCAGTCAGCGCCACGTCAGCAGACCCTGCACAGTCAGCAGCCCAGTCAGCAGTACAGTCAGCAGTACAGTCAGCGCATAGTCAGCAACCACGTCAGCAAGATTTGCCACGTCAGCGGTGCCTGGTAAATTTCAGATAGGTCCCTGAACTTTCTGGAAATTACATTTTAGCCCCTGTACTTTTTCGAAATTACAGTTTAGCCCCTGAACTTTTTTGAAATTTCACTTTAGTCCCTAAACTTTTCCGTGTTTGCACTTTGGCCCCTGAACGTTTGGAAATTGCACTTTGACCCCTGTAATTTCTGAAATTTGCAATTTGATCCCTGTGTCGGATTTTGACAAACGAAGTGTCATTTCCACCATTTTCGACCATTCCAGATGCAACGGGGAGGTCCGTTTTTTGAAATTCTGCTTAGAATTTTTATGATGGATGGGGCAACGGAAAAATGGTTTTGTTAACCAGTACAAACTATTTCACATGGAGAGGAAGGATGAAAGACCTTCTGTATGTGAAGGACTATGATGGATCGGTATTTCTGGAGCAGAAACCAGAAGGAATGTCCGATGAGAAGTGGGCTAATCTTCACCAGAAAACATGCAGTACTATTCGTCAGTGGATCGACGACAGTATCGTGAACCATGTCAGTGAATAAGCAAATGCACGTGTCTTATGGAGAAAGCTGGAGGAGCTTTTCCGAGCAAAGACTGGCAACAACAAGCTGTACTACATCAAGAAGATGATGGGGTTGAAATACCAGGAAGGTACAGCTGCGGCGGACCACATCAACGATTTCCTCGGAACCATGAAAGAATTGTCGGGATTGGGCATAGACTTCGGAGATGAGGTAAATGGCTTAATACTTCTTAATACGTTATCAGAATCTTGGGAAACGTTCAGATCTACGGTGATAAATTCAACCGCAGATGGGAAAGTCACTATGGAGATGGCAAAGACCAGGATCTTCGAGGAAGAAAAGAGGACGAGAATGCAGAAGTCAGCATCAGCCTCAACCTCAGAAGCTCTAGTGACAGAAAAGAACACCAGAAGGGGGAGGAGTAAAAGTCGAGGCCTAGGGAGATCAGACAAGAACCGGGGGAAATCAAGAACTAGGGAAATTGAATGTTTCCACTGTAAAAAGAAAGGCCATATGAAGAGGGATTGCTACAAGTTGAAGAACGAGCAGTCCAGGAGAGATGGTGACTCTAATCAAGAAAGAGTCGCTACTACCACCGACAACACCTCCAAACTATTTTTCATTATATATGAAGAAGATGTTGTGAATCTTGCCAGCCACGGGACCAGTTGGGTGATAGATAGTGGCGCATCCATACACGCCACATCTCGCAGAGACTTCTTTTCATCTTACACACTAGGGGACTACGGTGCTGTAAGGATGGGGAATGACGGCCAGTCCAAAGCCGTCGGTATTGGAGACATCTGCCTTGAAACAGACAACGGGACAAGGCTAGTGTTGAAGGGATTCAAGCACATCCCAGACATCCGGTTAAACCTGATCTCAATAGACAAGCTGGATGATGAAGGTTTCTGCAGCACCTTTAGTGACGGATCCTGGAAGCTCACTAAAGGATCAATGGTCATGGCACGAGGTAAGAAAGATTCAACTCTATATTTAATGCATGCTAAGATTTCAAATAGTAGCATAAATACCGTCAACAGCAATGAGGCAGCCGAGCTATGGCACAAAAAGCTCGGTCACATGAGTCAAACGGGGATGGAGATACTACGCAGGCGGAATATTCTTCCGGAATTGAAGAACTCACACTTACGGAAGTGTGAACACTACATGGCTGGAAAGCATAACATAGTGTCCTTCCAGAGCTCCCCGCCTCAACGGAAACCGGAGGTACTTGACCTCATACATTCAGATGTATGCGGTCCGATGCAGACACAAACACTTGGTGGGTCACTGTATTTTGTGACATTCATTGATGATCATTCAAGGAAGACATGTGCATACACCTTGAAGAGAAAAGATCAAGTGTTGGGAGTATTCAAGTAGTTTCATGCCCTGGTGGAGAGGGAAACCGGTAAGAAACTCAAATGCATCAGAATAGACAACGGTGGAGAATACAGAGGTCCGTTTGATCAGTACTGCAAGACGCAAGGAATCAGACATCAAACGAAACCTCCGAAGACACCTCAGCTGAATGGCCTAGCTGAGAGGATGAACAGAACCTTGTGCGAACGGGTCAGAAGCTTGTTGTCACAAGCCAAGCTGCCGAAGACATTTTGGGGGGAGGCACTCAACACAGCAGTACATGTTTTGAACATGTCCCCAGCCGTCGCACTGAAAGGTAATGTTCCTAACCAAGCTTGGACAGGTAAAGAAGTGTCATACGAACACTTGCATGTCTTTGGGTGCAAAGCTTTTGTACACATCCCAAATGACGAGAGATCCAAGCTTGATGCAAAGACGCGACATTGTGTCTTTATTGGCTATGGTCAGGATGATTTCGGCTACAAACTGTATGATCCTGTGGAGAATAAGATTGTCAGAAGCCGAGATGTTGTCTTCATTGAAGACCAGACCATAGAAGATATCAGAAAGAAGATGAAGACAATGCCCCAGCAATACAGAGATGTGAATCCAGAACCTCATACACCGGTGCCAGTACGAGATGGAGATGAGGTTCCCAGACATGAGGGTACAGGTGATGAAGCTCCCATAGATGATGATCATGATCAACCACCAGTACCAGAAGCTACACCAACAGTTCCACAGAGAAGGTTGACAGAGATAGGTGACCGGCGTAAACACACACGTATAACGCAAGCGCACATATCGTTCAAGTAGAATAAAAAGTATCGATCCCACGAGGACTTAATACTTAAGCTATTAATTTTATGAGGTCAAATGATTACTAGTATCTAACAGGTTGTTTGATTGATTTGAAATGGTGACGATTCTAAATTTAAAAACAAGTAAATAAAATTGTTTGAAAGTAGATTTTAAGAAAATTCAATATTAAAACTATATAGGGTTGTGATTTCTTCAATATCTTTTTAAAGATGAAGTGGTTATTTTATAGTTGGGTAATATATTGATTTATTAACCTGGAACACTAATTATGTAAAAGCCTCTTCCGATGGTCAGATTCAAACTCAATTAATCATATTCTTATGTTAATCAAATTATCTGAATTCATTAAGATTAAGTTCCAATTATGGCTACCCCGCCCGACAGGTATATTCCTATTATGTAAGGAAATCTATTAAGGGTTATCTATCCTCAAGGAAGATCGTGGGCTATTGAGTCTAAGGTCTTTAACCTAAAATCCCTTTTCTAAGTTCATTTAAAGTTCCCAGTTCAATTTTATTAATGGCCAGTTAATAAAAAGCATTAAGATTAAGGCTCAATAAATAAACCTTTATAATACCCAAACTATAATCTAACCCTTATAAAACGGTGATATTGAAATTCATCACAACCCCAGATAACTAATTTAGTTACAACACATAACTAGGGCTAGTAAAATCTTAAAAGTAAAAGACACAAAGTAAAAATGTGATAAAGCAAATACTGAAAAGTAAATTACAATAAAATAAAATGCTAAGGTAAAAGGAATTACTTTTACTACTACTAATTTCGATATCTCCCTTAAGATAATATATTAACTTATGATTATTTTGCCAACCAGCCATATAGGCGGTAACCTGATTAAGTCAAATTAAGTCCAACCAGCCATTTAGGCAGTAAAAAGATTAATTTCCAACCGACCAATCTGGCGGTATCCTTGATTAGTCAGGTTTAAACCAGATTAATATGAATTACCAACCGACCAATATAGCGGTATCCTTTTTAAGTCAATATTTTAAATAGTGAATATATTATTTTTAAGGGAGATTAATCTAAATAGTAACAGTAAAAGAATTACCTTTCACCCTAGCAAATGGGAGTTACCTCCTCATTACTGAAAAAAATAAAAACTGAAAATTAAAGAAAGAAAAGTATTGTGCGTAAAAGTAAATTGCGGAAAGTAAAAACTGAAAAGTAAAGAAAAGAAATTGCGAAAGCGGAAATTAATTACTGAAAGCTGTAAATAAACAAACAAGATACAATTTTCTTAGTATTCTTAAGGAATTCCTTAGAAGAAAGTATGAATTTTACAAATGAAATGGCTTGGTATTTATAGGCAAAATTTTGCCTCCATCAAATCATCCACCAAATGAATTATTAATTGCTCCACTAATTGCTCCACAAATCCATTATTAATTGCTCCACTAATTGCTTATCATGTTGGGTAGTGATTTGATAATTTTTATTTTTTTTTATTTTTGCTTTGAAAATGATTGAAAGTGACTTTAATAATTACACACAACACACTTCTGGATGGTTCATCAATTTCTGGTATGAAATCTCAGAATTCGAAATTATTTATCTTTCAAAGTTGTAGATCTTTGAGTCTTCTTTAATCTGGAACTTGAATCAGCTCAATCCGATATCGGAGTAAAAAGTTATGCCCAAAATACGACAGATGCGCAAAACTGGAATTTCCAAAACGCACTTTCAAGTTTCAATCTCCAAAATTAATATGTCAAGTCCAATTTTTGCCCTTATTTGACCCACATTCATCCTTAATGATTTCATTGTGTCCCAATATTATTTTATCTGCAAAATAAACTAAAACACATCAAATATTCACAAAACTCAAGAAACTATACAAAATATTAAGTTAAATGAGTGGGAAATAGTGATATAAATACCACTCATCACACCCCAAAACCAACATTTTGCTAGTCCTCGAGCAAAATACAAAATAATATAACATAATAAAATTTAACTAAGCCACTTTCGTAGGGATCACGGTTGCATTTAGCGTATGCAACAAGACTTTAAACCCCTAGGTGTCCCTAGTGGACGAGTTGTAGTCTCGTGAGGGTTTACAGCAATGATACCCACAAACATTTTACCAAAGTAAAAAGGTAGTAAAACTAATGCACAAAAAGCAAAAAGACAAAGAAAAGAGAATAAAGAAGTTAGTGACTAATCAGGTGAAATTTCTACTCCAAGTTACTAGTTGTTTTTTTTCTTTCTAAATTAATGAATAAGTAAATTCTCCGTTTATATTTACCATTTTCCATATACACAGCCAACAAAATATTACACAACTCATTTTTGCCCACAACAGTCACAAGTGCAGTTGATAAGAGAGTAATATTTTTGTCCTAAAGTTCTATCAGATTTCAC
Organism: Zanthoxylum bungeanum; assembly: GCA_019454045.1. Taxonomy (NCBI): domain Eukaryota; kingdom Viridiplantae; phylum Streptophyta; class Magnoliopsida; order Sapindales; family Rutaceae; genus Zanthoxylum; species Zanthoxylum bungeanum. The sequence goes on from SKCR01019007.1 coordinate 41,258, forward strand.
ACCTTTTTGAAGTAATGGAATAATTTTTCTGATTTTTCTGATTTTTTCTTTGATTTTTTATTTTTCTATTTTTTATTTATATACAATATCTTCCATCTATGTAGCGAGTGTTGGGTCGGTGGCTCCCAAACCAGTTGGCATTACTCAGACTTCAGATATATATATATTTTTTTAGTATCTGTGATCCATTTAGCGAGCTTTGGGCCAGTGACTCCCAAACCAGTTGGTTTTAGGGCACTGGGTGTTAAAACACCCTTACAGACTTAATTACTCGGATCTCATATGTTTTTTTTTTACTCCATCACTTTATGAGATGCTTCCTCCAATTAAACTAGAGCACTGAATATTACAAACTTTTCAATTTTAGCTCATGTCCGTATGTTTCTATGTATGTTGATAATATCTGCTAACTGAGTATATGAAAATCCATTTTAGTCAGTTTTATGGAGAATTCACAAATTAAATAATTCAAAATGAAATAAACAAAAATTAACTTGTTTCAAAATGATGGTTTGAAATACGTCTCAAGAATGAGAACTCCTTACTCGGATATTTCTTACCAATTTCACCTTTTTTAGTCAAAATAAAAACACAAAAACGTAAAATATTTTTGTAATTTTTGAAAATTTTTCAATTTTTTTGTATTTTTCGAAAAATTTTGGACTCAAAATAAAAACAACACACAGATTAAAAACAAGGTACTAATCAACTAATTTCCTCCCCCAAACCTAAATGAGACATTGTCCCCAATGTCTTAAACAGTAAAAGGAGAATTAAGAAGATAATACCTGGTTAGCTGAAAATCGACACGAAAAGTTAAAGGTTAAGATCCAGATTAATCCGACGCCTCTTACCACGATCGTCCTTGGACCAATTTATCTTTGAAAGGATAGGGTCAACTTGTGGTTCATAGGCAATGAGTTGGTCAATTAGATCCGGAGTAGTTCTGGCATTAAAGAGGAGTTCTTTTAAAGGTTTTGACACGAACCCATTTCTCCGAGCATCATCAAGAAACACACAAAGAAAATCATAAAATCCATCAACGTTGTATAGTCCAAGTGGTTTCTGGTGTATGTTCAGGTTCGCCCAAGATAGCACTATAAAAATTTCCTCCAATGTGCCCAAGCCACCTGGCAAAGCAATAAAAGCATCAACACGGTTGATCATTTCTACCAGTCATTCAGACATACCTGGCACGATCAGTTCCTCTCCGTTTGATGGTTCAATAAGATTTGCCTCTGCCAAGGGTTTTGGGATGATTCCCAAAACGTGACTGCCTTCTTCTTGTACGGCCTTTGAAACGATCCCCATAAGTCCAAGATTGCCTCCGCCATATATCAAGTGCATATTCCTTGCAGCTAAGACTCGACCCAATTCTTGTGCTGCCTCTACGTATTGTGGCTTAGTACAAACACTAGTACCACAAAACACACAGATGTTTTTTTCAACTCGTCTTCTTGAAGTGGCTTCCATTTTTTTATGTATTTCTTTGTCAACTCTGGATGCCTTCATAGTGCAATGACGGGCTGAATTTATAGTACCTGAAAAGGTGAGTAGTAATATAGCACTAGTACCTGCCAAAGACAATTATTAGTTAAACAGTTAAAATAAATCGTGATAGTCAAAAAAGTCTGGATCCTGTCGGAGAAAATAAAAGAAAACAACAAAACAAATTTCAATTATTAGGAAAAGACAAAGAGATATAATATTTACAGTAATTTACAACTTGATTGACATCTATGCGTCAGGGACAAGCTTCTCATCCAATTTTCTTATAAATTGGCAAACAGGGTCTTTTTGAGTCAGATTCCCAAGACTTAACTGTTGTCTTTCTTTTTGAAATTGTGTATGTAATTTGCGAATAGCTATATGAACATATCCACGGGATGCATCTCAAGAGTCGAAGATATATCATCTAAAGACTCCTTACTCAAGCCATCCCTAATGAATTTAATCTTATCATCGCGATTATCAGACACCATTCCTAAGAACGACAACGAGTATTGCAACTCCATCGTGCACATTTGTAACAAACACACATTTGCTTAGCTCTACGTTTCTTTGCATAGGTGCTTCTTCCAAAACCAGGCAGATGTGAAATAAAAGATTCAGAAGACTCACCTGCCAATCGGACCCGTGCTTCAATTACCCAACGAATATCATTAGGAACATCATGGATCGTTAGTAATCTCATCCGTTCTAAGCGAGCTTTATAGACTTTCATCAGAGAATTTTGAGGGAGAGAAGGAAATTGCTTGCGAAGATTTGCGAGAGCTTCTTCCATCGTGAAAGGACTTTACCTGCAAAAATTAAACACACAAAAATAAAACACACCAGTTCACAATATGTACACAAATTGCATGGGTTGCCTCCCTGCGAGCGCTAAGTTTAAATTCGTCAGCTAGACTTGACTTCTCGAACGTTAGGCTGGATCTGAAAGTGTGACACTTTCTTTTTGTCGCTCAAATGATTCTCCCCAGTAGTGCTTAACACGCTGACTGTTAACTTTGAACTTGTTGCTTGACTTGGGATTGTATATCTCAACAACTCCGTAGGGTAACACCTGAGTAATCACAAATGGACCTGACCATTTTGATTTCAGCTTTCCAGGAAAACGTTTCAACCTTGAATCATACAACAACACTTGTTGCCCTGATTCCAATTGTCTGCGCACTATTTTTCGGTCATGCCATTTCTTAGTCTTCTCTTTGTACAGTTTGGCATTTTCATAAGCCTGTAGGCGAAATTCCTCCAGCTCATTGAGTTGGTGAGGTCTTTTCTCTCATACAGCTTGTAGATCAAGATTCAACTTCTTCAGTGCCCAGTACGCCTTGTGTTCAAGCTCAACTGGCAAATGACATGCTTTTCCGAACACCATTTGATATGGAGACATACCAATGGGTGTCTTGTAAGCTGTCCGGTAGGCCCATAATACGTCATCTAGTTTATCAGACCAGTCCTTTCTTGTTGATCCAACGGTTCTCTCTAAGATTCTTTTGATTTCCCTGTTTGAAACTTTAACTTGGCCGTTTGACTGTGGATGGTAAGCTGTGGCAACTTTATGAGTAACTCCGTATTTTGATAGGAGTGCATCGAAATATCTGTTGCAGAAATGTGTGCCACCATCGCTGATGATTGCACGAGGTGTTCCGAACCGAGTGAAAATGTTCTTTTTCAGGAATTTGATCACCACTTTTGAATCATTGGATGGTAGTGCAATTGCTTCAACCTATTTGGAGACGTAGTCTACAGCAACCAAGATGTACATGTTTCCGAATGATGGAACAAAGGGTCCCATGAAATCTATACCCCACACATCGAATATCTCCACTTCCAGAATATTTTGCAATGGTCATTCATTTCTCCTCGAAATATTTCCTGTCCTCTGGCACCTGTCACATTGAAGAGCAAAAAGATAAGCATATTTAAAAAGAGTGGGCCAGAACAAACCTGATTGTAGGACTTTGGCTGCAGTTTTGTTTCCGCTGAAGTGTCCTCCATATGGTGATGAATGACAGTGCTGCAAAACACTATTGACCTCCTCATGTGGAACACACCGTCTCAATAATTGATCAGCACACCGTCTGAACAGGTACGGCTCGTCCCAGACATAGTTATTGACTTCTTTGAAGAATTTCTTCCGTTGCTGAGTTGTCCATTCCAACGGCCATTTTCCTGACTCAATGTAGTTGACATAGTCAGCATACCAAGAGGCATCTTGCTGTTTCATGGCAAACAGTTGTTCATCTGGAAAAGTTTCTTTGATTGACAGTTCTTTGCTAGTTGTTTCTCCATTCTCGATCCTCGATAAATGATCTGCCACCTGGTTTTCTGTCCATGTCCTGTCTCGAATCTCCACATCGAATTCTTGCAGAAGAAGTATCCAACGGATCAATCTGGTTTTGCATCTTTCTTCTCTCGTGATCAAGTATTTGATTGCTGAATGATCTGTGTAGACCACCACTTTGGGACCGCAGATAGGAGCGGAATTTGTCGAAAGCGTACACAACTGCGAACAACTCCTTTTCAGTGGTTGTGTAGTTGAGTTGAGCTTCATTTAGAGTTCTGCTGGAGTAGTAAATGGTGTGGAAAATATTTGCTTTGCGTTGTCCCAAAACTGCACCTACAGCAAAATCACTAGCATCACACATTACTTCAAATGGAAGGGTCCAGTCTGGTGCTACAATGATGGGAGCAGAAATCAGCTTCTGTTTTAAGATTTCAAATGCTTCATGGAATTCTTTGGTGAAGTTAAAAGGTACATCCTTCTCCAGAAGATTGCATAGAGGTTTAGAAATCTTGGAAAAGTCTTTGATAAATCTCCTGTAAAAACCTGCATGTCATAGAAAGCTCCGAATTCCTTTGACTGATGTCGGCGGAGGTAGTTTTTCAATTGTTTCAATCTTTGCTTTGTCTACCTCGATTCCTTTTTGTGAGATCCAGTGTCCAAGAACAATACCTTCATGTACCATGAAATGGCATTTCTCCCAATTGAGCACCAGGTTTGTATCTATCTCGCACCTTTGTAATACAGTTCAAGATTTTGTAAACAATTATCAAAGAATCACCAAACACAGAAAAGTCATCCATTAAAACCTCCATACTCTCTCCAACATGTCTGAGAAAATGGCCATCATGCAACGCTGAAATGTGGCAGGGGCATTACATAGTCCAAATGGCATCCTGCGGAAAGCAAAAGTACCATATGGACATGTAAAGGTAGTTTTCTCCTGGTCTTCTGGTGCGATGGAACTGATTATACCTTGAATATCCGTCCAGAAAATAATAGAACTCATGTCCCGCCAGTCTGTCTAACATCTGGTCAATGAATGGTAGCGGAAAATGGTCCTTTTTCGTTTTGCTTTGTTCAGCTTCCTGTAGTCCATGCATACTCTCCATCCAGTCACCGTTCTTGTTGGGATTAGCTCGTTCTTTTCATTGGTAACCACAGTAATTCTTCCTTTCTTCTTTCGGCACACACTGCATAGGGCTTACCCAATTGCTTTCTGAGATGGGGTAAATGATGTCAGCATCCAACCATTTGATGATTTCTTTCTTTACGACTTCCTTCATGATTGGATTGAGTCTCCGTTGATGCTCCACTGTGGGTTTGTACTCATCATTCATCAGAATCTTGTGCATGCAAAATGATGGACTAATGCCTTGAATGTCTGCTATAGTCCAGCCAATGGCTCTTTTGTGCTCTCGAAGTACTCTCAACAACTTTTCTTCATGTTCCAATGTTAATGACGAAGAAATAATCACAGGTAATTCAGAAGAGTTTCCAAGAAAAGCATACCTGAGATGGCTCGGAAGTAACTTCAGCTCCAACTGTGGTGGTTCTTCAATTGAAGGCTTGATTCGATCTTTCTTCGGGAGTTCCAGACTTTCCACTGGTGGTGTCACTTTGAAACGGATTGGCTTGTCAAGATAGTTGATACATTCCATGATTTCATGTTGGTGATGCAAGCTTCAAGTGTTTCTGTGAGTTTTGACTCAGTATCCTGAACGATACTATCAACAACATCAACCCTGAAGCATTCCTCTTCCTTTTCATCGCTCGGGAATTTCATTACTTGAATACATTAAAGGTGACTTCTTGGTCCTGTACTTTCATGGTTAGTTCTCCTTTTTGCACATCAATCACAGTTTTACCTGTAGCCAAGAATGGTCTCCCAAGGATGATAGGTACTTCTTTGTCTCCTCCATGTCAAGGATAATGAAATTAGCTGGAAGAATCAGTTTGTCAACTTTGATGAGAACGTCTTCAACAACACCCCTTGGAAATGCGAGTGTCCGATCAACAAGTTGCAAATAGACTGAAGTTGGCATTGCTTCTCCAATTTGCAGTTTCCTGTAAAAAGAAAAAGGCATCAAGTTAACACTAGCACCTCACATAAAGCCTTACCGATATAATGTTCTCCAATGATGCATGGGACAGTGAAACTGCCAGGATCTTTCAACTTCGGGGGAAGTTTCCTCTGAATGATGGCGCTGGCATTCTTCCGTCAGTGCTACTGTCTCGTAGTCTCCCAATCTCCGTTTTCGTGAAAGAATGTCCTTTCATGAATTTTACATAGCTGGGCATTTCTTCCAAGGCTTCTGCAAATGGGATGTTGATGTGCAACTTTTTGAATACCTCCAAGAAACGAGCAAACTGTTTGTCCAGTTTGGTTTCTGAAGACGCTGAGGAAAAGGTGGAGGTGGAGTGATCTGTTCTGGTTCTTTTTCCTTTGCCTCTTTTTCCTCCATCTGTTGCTCTGCTTCTTTTGGAATTTCCTCAACAGTTGCCTTGATTCCAACATCTTTGTTGATCTCAGTACCGCTTTTCAAAGTGATGGTTTGACATTGCTCCTTCCCTCGGTTCCTTGGATTTGGTTCTGTGTTGCTGGGAAGATTACCTGGTGGTCTGTAACTCTGAGCATTAGCCAGTTGTCCCATTTGATTCTCCAATGCTTTGATAAAAGCTGATTGGCTCTGAAACATAGCATCGTACTTTTTTAACTGAGCCAGCACTTCTGCTATTCCTTGGTCATTTGTCTGCTCCTGGCATTGTTCTGTTGTTGAAATCCTGGTGGTGGATAGTTCTAACTGTGGGAATCCAGGTGGTGGATTGTTCTTTAGCCCTGAATTGTTGCTCCATGAAAAATGAGGATGATTCCTCCACCCTGGGTTGTAGGTGTTGGAATATGGATTGTTCCCCTGTCTGTTGAAATTGTTTACATAATTCACCGTCTCTTCAACTTGGTTTGGTTCTGGCACTCCTCCATATGGTGTACTTGTGGATCCAGTGGTAAGAGTCTCCATGAATTTACATATCTGATCTAGCTTGGCACTAACTGCTGTATTGGCTCCAACTTCATAAATTCCTGCAATTCTTTGAATCATGCTCCTTTCTGTTGGCCACAAGGAATTGTTGTTGGCCATTTCTTCAATTAGGTCCCAGGCTTGATCTTCTCCTTTTGCCATCAAAGCTCCTCTAGCAGCAGCATCAATTGTGGTTCTCATTATTCCAGAAAGTCCATTATAGAATGTTTGGACTTGAAGCCATTTTGGAATCTCATGGTGAGGACATTTCCGGAGCAAATCTTTGTACATTTCCAAGCTTCGTAAAGAGTTTCTGAGTCTTGTTGCACAAAGGATGTGATGTCATTCCTCAGCTTTCCAGTTCTGGCCTGGTGGAAAGTACTTTGCAAGAAATTTGGTGGCTAGAGTATTCCAAGTTATGATGGAACCTGCTGGTAATGAATGTAACCAAGCTTTAGCTCTTCCTTCAAGGAGTATGGAAAAATGCGCAGTCTCATTGCTTCTTCAGCTTCTCAGTTGTAATTGAAAGTGCCGCAAACTTCCAGGAAGTTGCTGATGTGGGCATTAGGATCTTCAGTTGCATTCCCCCCAAACTGTACTGACTGTTGTATCATCTGAATGCAAGTTTTGATGTCACCCGCATTTGCTGGTAAGGGAGGAAGTACAATACAAGAAATGAGTCTGTCAACCACCGGAATGGTTCTGTCTCGAATAGGAATTGGTGCTACAACCTCCAAAGGTTCAGGTTCCATGTTGACTAAAGCTTCTTGGCCTTCTCGCCTTTCCCTTCTCAACTGTCTGATAGTTCTTTCAATTTCTGGGTCAAGCGGTCGGAGTTCAAAGCTTCTGGTTCGTCTCATGAAGTATCTGAGAACCTGAAACACAAGAAAATAAAAACAATAAGTAAAAAGAAAATTAGATACAAGTAAATGTATCTAACCTTAAAATTAATAGTGAAAGATAAATAAGTCCCCGGTAACGGCGCCAAAAACTTGACCGGCGTAAACACAACGTATAACGAAAGCGCACGTATCGTTCAAGTAGTATAAAAAGTATCGATCCCACGAGGACTTAATACCTAAGCTATTAATTTTATGAGGTCAAATGATTACTAGTATCTAACATGTTGTTTGATTGATTGAAATGGTGACGATTCTAAATTTAAAAACCAAGTAAATAAAATTATTTGAAAGTAGATTTTAAGAAAATTCAATATTAAAAACTATCTAGGGTTTTGAATTCTTCCAATATCATTTTAAAGATGAAGTGGTTATTTTATAGTTGGGTATATATTGATTTATAACCTGGAACACTAAATTATGTAAAAGCCTCTTCCGATGGTCAGATTCAAACTCAATTAATCATATTCTTATGTTAATCAAATTATCTGAATTCATTAAGATTAAGTTCCAATTATGGCTACCCCTGCCCGACAGGTATATTCCTATCCGGTTAGGAAATCTATTAAAGGGTTATTATCCTCAAGGAAGATCGTGGGCTATTGAGTCTAATGTCTTTAACCTAAAATCTCTTTTCCAAGTTCATTTAAAGTTCCCAGTTCAATTTTATTAATGGCCAGTTAATAAAAAGCATTAAGATTAAGGCTCAATAATAAACTTTAAATACACCAACTATAATCTAACCCTTATAAAACGGTGATATTGAAATTCATCACAACCCCCCAGATAAGAATTTAGTGTACAAACACATATAACAGGCTAGTAAAATCTTAAAGTAAAAGACATAAAGTAAAAATGCGATAAAGTAATACTGAAAAGTAAATTACAATAAAATAAAAAGCTAAGGTAAGAGGAATTATTTTACTACTACTAATTTAGATATCTCCCTTAAGATAATATATTAACTTGTGATTATTTTGCCAACCAGCATATAGGCGGTAACCTGATTAAGTCAAATTAAGTCCAACAAGCCATTTAGGAGGCGGTAAAAGATTAATTAACCAACCGCCAATCTGGCGGTATCCTTGATTTGTCAGGTTTAAAAAAACCAGATTAATATGAATTACCAACCGACCAATATAGCGGTATCCTTGTTAAGTCAATATTTTAAATAGTGAATATATTATTTTTAAGGGAGATTAATCTATAGTAACAGTAAAAGAATTACCTTTTTCCCCTAGCAATGGGAGTTACCTCCTCATTACTGAAAAAAAATAAAAACTGAAAATTAAAGAAAGAAAAGTATTGTGCGTAAAAGTAAATTGGGGAAAGTAAAAACTGAAAAGTAAAGAAAAGAAAGTGCGAAAGCGGAATTAATTACTGAAAGCTTTAATAAACAAATAAGATACAATCTTCTTAGTATTCTTAAGGAATTCCTTAGAAGAAAGTATGAATTTTACAAATGAAATGGCTTGGTATTTATAGGCAAAATTTTGCCTTCATCAAATCATCCACCAAATCAATTATTAATTGCTCCACTAATTGCTCCACCAAATCCATTATTATTGCTCCACTAATTGCTTATCATGTTGGTTGTGATTTGATAATTTTTTTTTTTTTTTTTTTTGCTTTGAAAATGATTGAAAGTGACTTTAATAATTACACACAACACACTTAATGGATGGTTCATCAATTTTGGGCATGAAATCTTCAGAATTCGAAATTATTTTATCTTTCAAAGTTGTAGATCTTTGAGTCTTCTTTAATCTGGAACTTGAATCAGCTCAATCCGATATCGGAGTAAAACGTTATGCCCAAAATACGACAGATGCGCAAAAATGGAATTTCCAAAACTACACTTCGTTAAAACGCCCTTTCAAGTTTCCAATCTCCAAAATAAAATATCAAGTCCAATAATTGCCCTTATTTGACCCATATTTCGTCTTAAATGATTTCATTAAGTCCCAATATTATTTTATCTGCAAAATAAACTAAAACATATCAAAACGTTCATCAAACCCGAGAAACTAAACAAACTATTAAGTAAAAGGGGCGGTAAATATTGATATATTTTCCGCTCATCACACCCCCAAACCTAACATTTTGCTAGTCCTCGAGCAAAACAACAAAATAAAATTAAAATTAAACTAAGCCACTTTCGTAGGGATCACGGTTGCATTTAGCATATGCAACAAGCCTTTAAACCCCTAGGTGTCCCTAGTGGACGAGTTATAGTCTCGTGAGGGCTTACAGCAACGATACCCACAAACGTTTTACAAAAGTAAAAAGATAATAAAACTAATGCACACAAAAGCAAAAAGACAAGAGAAAAGAGAATAAAGAAGTTAGTGACTAATCAGGTGAAATTTCTACTCCAAGTTACTAGTTGTTTTGTTTCTTTCTAAATTACTGAATAAGTAAATTCTCCGTTTGTATTTACCATTTTCCATATACACAACCAACAAAATATTACACAACTCATTTTTGCCAACAACAGTCACAAGTGCAGTTGATAAGAGAGTAATATTTTTGTCCTAAAGTTCTATCAGATTTCACACACCTTTTTGAAGTAAAGGAATAATTTTTCTGATTTTTCTGATTTTTTCTTGATTTTTGATTTTTCTATTTTTTATTTATATACAATATCTTCCATCTATGTAGCGAGTGTTGGGTCGGTGGCTCCCAAACCAGTTGGCTTTAGGGCACCAGGTGTTAAGACACCCATACGTACTTAATTACTTAGACTTCAGATATATATATTTTTTTTAGCATCTTTGATCCATTTAGTGAGCTTTGGGCCAGTGACTCCCAAACCAGTTGGTTTTAGGGCACTAGGTGTTAAAACACCTTTACAGACTTAATTACTAATTACTCGGATCTCAATGTTTTTTTTTTTTTTACTCCATCACTTTATGAGATGCTTCCTCCAATTAAACTAGAGCACTGAATATTACAAACTTTTCAATTTTAGCTCATGTCCGTATGTTTCTATGTATGTTGATAATA